>PVJS01026631.1:0-26856 GCA_004027185.1 Glis glis
TGGCCGCGAACCCGGATCCTCCGGTCTCCGCCTCCCAAAGTACTGGGATTACAAGCGTGTGCCACCACGCCCGGCTGAAAACTAAATTTTAATACTCCAGAAAGATTAGGTAATTAGAATTGTCCCAGTTTTGTCTTCTACATAACCATTTTTAAAAGTTGGCTTGTTTAATTTCTTCTCCTCCTACTCCACTTATAAAAGGGCTGGTAAGGCAGTGAAGTGGCACGACACAGGAGTATAGATGGGAAGTAAGAGCACAGGGCAGCCATCCCGGAGTAATCACCACCACTCGAAAGACAAGAGGCTTCACAGAAATGACAACTACATGTAAAAGTTTTCAATTTTCTAGTAGCCATGGTTCCAGACTCATTTTAAAATTTAGGTGCTAAGTCACATTCATACAGAAACTGTTAATAAGGAGAAATTAGTGCGTGATTTTGTGTACTGTGGAAACGTCACAATCCATGCAGAAGAGTGAAACACGCCACATCCTCAATACTCTCAACTGTGAACACACATTAATAAAACAGCCAAGGTTTCTGTAAAGCATGCAAGAAACTAGACGGCTCACCATGGGACTGCTTCGGCCTGAGCTTGTTCTTGATGAGTAATAACTGTATTCGGACAGCTAGACGTTCCAAGAAGAAAGGATTTACAACAATGATCAGCTCCTGTTTCTGCTGGGGATACATCAGCGACCTTGCACCTAACTTGACCCTCATGCCCAGGGTGAAGGTAACTGTTCCCGGGTCTGGAACCCTACCCCTTTCCTCCCCTCAAGACCCACCAGCCCGGGGCGAGGAGAGGGGAGGAGGGGGCGCCTGAGCCGTGCTGCTCAGCACCTCTCCTGGAGGAACCGAGGAGCAAGAAGAGGCTCCCCACTTGCTCTCTCCTCCCTCAAGGCACGATTTCCAGCGGCACTTTCTCAGCTTGGTTAAGAGTCGCTGGCTGGCTGAACGAATGGCTCGCAGCTTGCAGAGAATCGCAGGTCAGAGCCAGTGACTTTTTCTTAGTAAGTAAATTTGCCCTCCCGCACTGCCCCACTCCGCACGACTTCCTCATTTAGACTCACAGTTCGAGAGCCATAAGGGTTATATAGTCCACCATCGTACAACGATGCCTAAAGAACAAGAGACAGACCACTTATTCCTTTGAAATGTCTTAACTTCTTTTGCAGTACTCAGTCCCCAAAAAGTTTTGAGAAATGTAATGTTAGTTTTCCAAGGTAAAGACTCAGCTGGCAGTAGTAACACTCATTGAAATGCACAAAGTGCCACATCAGTCTCATTGTAACTTTAAGCCCATACTTTCCACTTCATTAAAAAAACCCACTGGTTATAGTATTTTATTTTACCATATTATACAACTAAGAGAACATTTATTAATTTCTCTCGAGAGGAAATACAGCAGAAAAGAAAACAGGGAGAGAGCATTTTGCCCACGGTAACAATAGAATGCAGTTTTCCCAGTCCACTTGCATAGGCCACAGCACAACACACAGCCTGGAAGCAACCGACTAACGATTCCCACGTTACACAGAGCTGTTGCTTTTGCTTTTCTAGCCAGCTTGCTTTATTAGACCCTGGGTTCATATGGCCAAGGTCTTGGCGGTGCCCATCCCTTGCATGGGCAGCCAGCTCACAAAGGCACGCAAGGGTGTGGGACCCATGCAAATCTACCTTCTTGGTAGGGAATGGATTCTAAACAAGGGCTACCTCTGTGAAGGGCATGTGCTCGTTCTGAATGCCTTAAGGTTTGTACTTTAAGCAGAGGCAGCACATTCTGCAGTAGGCGTCATTAAAGCCCTGTGTCCTTGACTATTTTGGAGGAAGGCTGTCAAGCTGCAGAGTTAGCACCATCACAGTTGCCCTACGAGCAGCGCACACACTGGAAGAGGAAAATACAAACCAGACTGGAACTTCTCAGGAAAGCAGAGTTGGCAGTAGGGGCGGCCTATGAAAGAAGTGCATTATTAAACCCAAAGACAAGCAACTGGGAACTGTGTGGGTAATGCTCCCCGGAAAGTACTAACCCTGTTACTCTTAGATGTTGCCAGAGGCTCATTGTATAAGGAAGACGACTGCTGAGAAAGAAGAAAGACAAAACGAAACAGATAAGCAAAAACAGGGATGAATGGGGCCCACCATCACGAAAGCAGAAGACTTCAGTTTATGGTTTTATACTGCATAATTCATTAGCAATTCTTGAGCACTTAAGGTAGTTAGGAACACAGGGAGCAAGAAAACACAAGTCATTAAAAACCTGCTTGATACTAACTGTAAGGGATACGGGAGAAAAGCACTTGAACAGTCTTTGAAAAGAGCGTCTATGTCCTGTCAGCCTTTGAACATTATTGTTAGGATACAAGACAGGAACCTTAGAAACGCCGAGGAACAGGCAGCCTGGCACAGGAGCGTGGCAGACAGAGGCCGCGTCCCGCCATGAGCAGCTCCTGTGATATTTTCCATGACTTCATGAGACTCCTAATAGGCTGAGAAACTGGGGGGAAGCAGGGAGTTATGAGTTATCACTACACACACTCTTCTTAATAGATTAGAGAACCTATATTTCAAAACATGCCATGGACAAAGTGCCTTCATTTAATTAGATATAAACTGTACCCGTCACAATGAATCCATGCACTAAAAGAGCAAAGTATTTTAAAAAAGGGAATTAACACTCTCTTGATGTCACCTGAGGACGTAATTTTCAGTTCTTTTTCATCAAACCAAATCAGACATAAAAAAAAGTGTTGAAATTGTGTGCGCAGGTTTTATAAATTTATTTTTTTCCAGTGCTGGGATCAAACCCAGGGCCTCACACGTGCTATCCAAGCATTGTACCTCTAAGCTAGCCCCCCCAGCCCTGAATTATTTAAAATGTACTGTGTGTCATATATTTAATATATATTTTTAAATGTATGATATATCATACAAGGTAGAAATATCTTGAAAAAAAGAGATTCTACCATCAGACAAATAATTATGTTCTTGTCATCCCATTTAGTTAATATTTTCACATGCAAACTTTGTGTGTGTGTGTGTGTGTGTGTGTGTGTGTGTGCGCTACTGGGGATTGAACCCAGGGGCATTCTACCCCCAAGTTACACCCCCAGCCCTATTTTATTTTTTATTTTGAAACAGGATCTTACTAAGTTGCTGAGAGACTTACTAAGTGCTGAGGCTGGCTTAGAATCTATGATCCTCTTGTCTCAGTCTCCCAAATACTGGGATTACAGACATGTGCTACCACGCCCAGCTACATGTAAACTTTTAAAAAAAGGGTACACATGGTAAAATATACTGACGCCTATAATTTATTTTGAAATGCTTCAAAAAATAACATGGATCAATGGATGGATATAGGGATGGATAAAATAATTATGTGATAAAGGAAATGTAATAAATTGTATAATCTAAGTTGTAGCGTGATATTTACTATACAATTCTTTGAACTTTTTGTGTGTTTGAAGTTTTTCATTACAATTTTTTTAAAAAATAAATGGTACTCACTTGGTGACTCAATAGTTCCACTGTTGGAAGGCACACTCACATGAACTATGTGAATTCAGTTACCAAAAACGGGTATGTGCATTGTCATTCACAGATTAGTTATAACTCGTAAAATACAAGATGGGGAATTAGAAATATGTTAAAAGTGAATAAAACACATGAAGCCAAAAAACTTTAGACAGACCCGAGTGTGGTAGGCAGGAGTGGGTTTGCTATGTCTAAGACTGCTATAGTTTCTCTGGTCAAAGTAGAGGCCACTCTGTAAAAAGCAAAATTAAACACATTTTTCTTAGATTAAATGTTGTTGAGCTAGCAACATACAAAGACAAAATTTGACTGTACAAAGGCAAAATCTGTTATTACCAAACTTCCTTCTCCAAAATAACATCTTAAAAGCACTGGATCATATTAAGAAAAAGTCAAAATAATGATTATTTCAAGTTTTTCAAAAACGACTGGTATTAAAATTTAACTGTTTTCAAACCAAGTCATTACTAATTTTCATTACTTTAAAAACAAGAAAACAAACCCTTAGACAAAATGAATGGAAATAAGTGATTTATTCTCACGTCATACTTAAGAATGTCCTTGAAAAATCTAGGGCAACTGAATAATTGCTACATTTATAACACATTTGGCAAAGGCACAGAAAATGATTAGAGATCTGTGGTTCCAAACTTTTCCTAGTCTCATTATTTGTCAAAATAAATTGATCAAATTAAATTACCAGAGGGAGATGCACTAAATATGGTTTGGCCTGAAACATCTCTGGCAAGTTTGCTTTCAATACACTACACAACACAATAATTTTAGACAATGTAGTTACTTGAGGAACAGAAAACATCTATACAATTTCCTTTCCAACTTCTCTAGCCATTTTTTTTTTTTTACTAAAGGTTAAGCAAACTTACACAGTCTCTAACTTAAAAGACTTCTTTTTGTACTACTGACACTAATCAAGGACACCCGACTCACACCCACCCTGGTAGCCTGCAGGGCCTGGCCTTCCTGCATCACTCCAGGTGAGACCCTCAACTAGGTAGCCTAAACGACTCGCCCCAGAGCGCTCACCTCCCCATTGCCCAAGGCCTCGCTCTAATCTCCCCTCCATGAGACGCACCTTTCTACTAGTCAAAGCCGCCCAACCCCCTCCCCACCCTTCCCAGGGGAAACCTGCTTGAGCGGGAGCTCAGAACTGCACTTCTGCAGTACTGTGGCAGCACAACAGGAAAGGGGTCCTCCTAGCATCCCGAGTGGGCATTATGTATACATTTCCCCCCAGAGAAATGTTTACCACGATGGGTAGATGGAAAGCATTATTAATTCTGCAGTTTAGTTACATTACAAGTTAGAGTCTTTAACCTGTTCGGAGAACTCTGCCATTATATATTTCATTGTTTCTACTAGAAAATGCATTCCAAGTTCCCCCCAAAACTCTTACAGAATGAAAACTATCTGTGAGTTTGGCGCTACCCATAATACCTCAACCAAATCAATCCAAATTTCAAAAATAAGGATGAAAACCTCATTAAACCTATTCTTGAGGTATATTCCAAAGGACAGTTCACAAATGAAAATAATCTTGTTAATCAGCTTCCAGTAATACCTTACTAACTCTAGCTTCTAGGGTTAGCATATATTAATTTGATTTTAAATATTGAAAATAAAAATATTTTAATAAGGTTTAATCACATTTCAGCACATTATCAATTTTCAATTATGCCTTAGGCGCACACTAAAGTGGTCATAATTCCCAAGTTACCTAGAAGTGCATTATGATATAAGACACACAGCACTAACCAGTGGGTCTTTATGGAAACCGGATCTTTTCTTCATTCCGTAAGAGTGACTATAAGAATGATTCTGGAAGTAAATACTTTAAGTTAACTTTCCTGATCACGTAATGAAGTTTTAAAAATAACTAAATAAAATTCATCTTAAAATTATACACACAAAAGTCTATAAGATACAGAGTAGCTGGCATGCCATCTGTTTCCCATCTGTTAATAAATGATTCGCGGTAACCTGAATGGCTAAGATATGTGGCCTCGCTACCCATCCTCACCCTCCCCCATCTTCCCCTACTGTGTTGCTCAGGAAGGACACAACCAAAAAGGTACGGAGTGACCAGCACAGCAGCAGCGTCACTAAACGGTCACCCCATGCAAGCGTCCTCTGAAGTCAATATTGTTTCAATACATAACGTCTCTGAGAATGCACAGAGACAAGGTATGGAGGGAGATAAAGGACAGTAATAGTAAGTCAACTGGTAGACAAGAAATCCATTACAGGTATGCACTGCTCACATGAAATGAGTGTGCAGCCACAAGGGCCCTACCTACCAACCGCCAGAGGCAACAGATACAGCTAGATCCTGAATCGATATCCACAAACTTATTTTTCTTTTTTCTAATATGCATCTTTCCTTTTATATATTACTGTAAACATTTTAAGAGTTATCTGGGTAGTCTGAAACTCAGACAGCCTATTGATGTAATATTAACCCAAGAAAACAGTGACAGCTTGACTTCCCTTAGCTAATATGATAAGCCAAATCAAGCCAAAGCGCTTGACATCACTGCTGGGTATTTTCTGTTTAGCGACCTCACACCTGCTGGCTGTGACACTCCTATGAAACACAGTTAAGCCTGCGCTATTGTAGCTCAGCGTGTAACAAAACACTGGTAGAAACGTGTCTCCCAAGGCAATGAGTGTTAGGTGGGTGATTCATCGTTTTAAGAAATGATGTTACTACCGACCTTAGTTTTGAATAGGGAAGCAAATGAATTTCTATGCCAGAAAATCTTTTTATTTACTTATTTATTTTTGGGTGGTACTGGGGATTGAACCTAGGGGCATTCTACCTCCAAGCTATACACCCAGCCCTATTTTTTATTATTTATTTTGAAACAGAGTCTCACTAAGTTACAGAGGGCCTCACTAAGTAGCTGAGGCTGGCCGCAAGCCTGCAATCCTCCTGTTTCAGCCTCTCAAGTACTGGGATTACAAGAATGCACCACCAAGCCCAGCTTATGCCAGAAATTCTAAAGGTAAAAATTACTATTCAAATGATAAATTAAGCCACAATTGCAAAAACTAGTTTTTACTTTGTTAATCACACATTTTCCCCAAAAGATCATAACAAAACTGTAAAAGTTAGTCATAATCTATGATTAGTATCAACAGGTACTTATCAAGTAAAACTCCACACTTAACACACAGTCATGCACTACATACTAATGATGAAAGTCTTGATGATCTATCCTTCAGAGTATCATACTGGATTTCAGAAAAAGGTGAAAGTTGGTTGTATTTCCAAAGTCAGGAATATAAAGAGGAGAAAAAGTGACATTTGCAATTATTAAAAATCCAGCACTCTTTTAAAAGAAAAAATAATTAAACACAAAAGTCATTACATTTGAATTAAAGAGCATTCTCCCCCTATTCCTTCTTAGTATAAATTATTGCTAAACTGTATATGTATTTACAACTGGATGTTTAGAGCAGGGCACAGTGGCTCACAGTTATAGTCCCAACTGCTCAGCAGGTTGAGGCAGGAGGATCGCTTGATCCCAGGAGTGTGAGGCCAGCCTGGGCAACACAGTAACACCCAGTCTCTTAAAAAGAATAAAGACAACCACTGTATGTTTATTTTCCTTTCAAGTAACAAATTCATAATCAGTAGTGGTGAGATGCTTCCATCTCAGAGCACAAAACAGTCTACAGGACACTGCGCGTTTCTGAAGTCACCAGTGCTTTATTTGTTATTGTGACTCTTAGCGTCGTTTCCCACTGTTTGAAAAACGGAAAAAGCAAGGAATGAACCGGCAATGAGGCAAGAGCAGAAGGCTAACACATTACATTTTTCCAAATTATAAAGCAGAGTTCTCACAAAAGAACTACAGCATCAAAATGGGGGACATTCCCTTGGATCTACCTGCAGAGACAGACCTGAAAAAGTTGAACAAAATGTGGACCTTGGTCAGAGCAAAATGTGGAATGCAGAGTATACAAACCAAGTGTGATGCTAAATATAAACCAAAGGAAAATATACAAAATCCATAAGACTAGAAAACCCACATTTCATGTAGGGTCCTTTAAAAAAACAAGAGCTGGGGAAGTAGCTCAGTAGCAGAGGCTTGCTGAGCACACACTGACCCTGGTTCCATCCCCAAAAGCACCAACAAATACATGAATACATAAGTTCTTAAAACTAAAAAATACAAATACAAAAATAATATGTGTGCCACCATCTTTCCTCCCTCTCTCTCTCTCTCTCTCTCTCTCACTCTCACTCTCGCTCTCGCTCTCGCTCTTTCCTAAATTTTTTATTTTGAAATAGAATTTCATTCAGTTGCTGAGGCCGGCCTTAAATCTGCAATCCTTCTGTCTCAGCCTCCCACGTACTAGGATTACAGGTGTGCACCAACACACCCATCTGATATGATATTTCAAATCCAAGAAAATGAATTAAATAGCAACTACACAGATTTCCTAACACTGTTTCCTAACATTGTTTCTTAAGCATTCTAGCTTACATTTTTTTAAGCAATCTTTCCCAGAAGGTCAATGCATAAAACAAATAATAGCAAAAAGCAAGTTCCACAAGCAGTTTAAATACTAATTGGTAAAATACCTTTTTCCCCAGTACTGGAAATTGAATGCAGGTGTTCTACCACTAACCTTAACCCTAACCCAGTCCCTTTTATTTTTTATTTTGAGACAGGGTCTTGCTAATAAGTTGCCCAGGCTGGCCTCGAACTTGTGATCCTCCTACCTCAGCCTCCACAGTTGCTGGGATTACAGACGTTATGACTCTTACACTCATTTAGGATTTTAGAGAATACATTAAAAAACCTCATCTAACGTAACGTTTCCCCAAGTACAGGCTGCAATTCTGTCATGAAATCCATTTAGTGGTTTCAAGTACCATTTTTAAAAATGAAATAGAAGTTAAATATTAGAGAGTGTTTTGCACAATAAGAGTTAAGATTATTTTATAAAACTATTGTTTCAATAATATATTTTATATATTTATATGTATGTTCAAACTCACATCCAGGTATCTGCATGTATATACTGGATCATGATATAAAATGTATTTCTTATTGCAGAGGTCAGAATTCTAAATAGCTTAAAATGTAGATATTTTGCTCCACTACTTTTTGTTACTTATTGCAATAACATTTTCAGTGAATTTACACCAGTGATAGAATTTTACCACCTAGCCTTAATACTATATGAAATATAATTTTTGAGGTTTCTGCAATGTGTGTTGTAAATGACCAATTTGTTAGGCATGAACAGAGTGGCTTTGTTCTGTTCAAACTATTATTTTAATACTTTATTAGAATTAGATTGTGCTTTTCTTATCCTAAAACCAACAGAAAAGCAAGCAATAAAGGGGTGTTATTAGCTGCACGTGGTGGTGTACACCTGTAATCCCGGCACTCGCGAGGACTTAATACTCTTAACGCCACACATTTTTCTGGATTACACACCATGATGTCTCTCCTTTTGGGTGTACTGGCTCTGCTCCAATGTGTCCCCGTAACATCCTTTGATGGGTTCTTCAATGAAATTAAACGGTGTAGTAGTAAATGACAAAACACAAAGTGTAAGCATATTTAAGAAACTAAATTCATTAAAATAATATGAAGGCAACTGATACATAAATAGGAACTAAATACATACAACAGTAAAACATCTCTACCAATGAGAAATGGCAAGTATCCCTACTACTGTGATTCAAGATCACTTGTTTCTAATTTTGAATCTCTACTTCTTGCCCTCTTGCATTTCAGTTTACAAACCAGTGACCAAGCATTTGTAAGATTTGTTTAAGGCAGCCACTGACGCTCTACACTATAATGATCTAATCATTACACGTAAGTAACAGTTACAGACTGTCTCAATTCTAAGTTGAGGGCTCTGATTTCACTCCCCCTCCCCAAGCCTATCATTCACAGTCTTGAACTACCTTTACTCTCTTTATTTTTCTGCTGAATGTCTTTAGCATCTACACTACCAATTCCACCTCAAATAGCTTCTGGCAAGCCACCTTTCACAAGGTAACATCTGAAGGGTAAATGGACAAAAGGAAAGTTCAAAGTACTACAGACGCAGCATAAACCGTAAATGCTTCTGCCTCACATCCAGGTGCTACTCATGTCCATACAGCAAACATTAGGTTCAAAAAGTATTAGACCTTTTAATATATAGCTCATAAGTAAAGTTAAGAAAAAAATAACTGGCACTGTCAGTGGAACTGCAAATTAGTGCAGCCACTATGGAGATCAGTGTGGAGATTCCTCAGAAAACTGGGACTGGCTCCACCATACGATTCAGCTACACCACTCCTGGGTATCTTTCCAAAGGGACTGAAATCAGAATATTATAGTGATAAATGCAGATCCATGTTTATAGCAGCACAATTCATAATAGTCAAATTATGGAACCAACCTAGGTATTCATTAATAGATGAGTGGATTATAAAATTATGGGATTTACACACAATGGAATTCTATTCAGCCATAAAGAAGAACAAAATTATGTCATTTGCAGGAAAATGGAGGGACCTGGAGAACATTATGTTAAGTGAGATTAGCCAGTCACAGAAAGTGAAGGGTCATAATATGTTTTCTCTCATATGCAGAAGCTAGGGAGTAATAAGGATACAAAAGGGACTTTAGATAATGGAGGAGAACCCCCAGTGCAGTGATGGAGGGAGTCTAGGAGGGGTGGGGGAAGAAGTAACTAAAGAACACTTCCATTGATGTTATACACGTATTTGAAATTACCAATACCAATCTCAAAATCATGTATGGGGAAGGGGACAGAGTGGGGAAGGAGCCAGGCGAAAGCTCACCAACTGCTGTATGCATGTATATCCCTATCACTATGAACTACATTATGGTGTGAGACTACAATGCACCAATAAAAGAATTTTTTTCAGTACTAGGGATTGAACCCAGGGGCTTCTACCTCCAAGCTACACCCCAGCCCTATTTTTTTATTCTTTATTTTGAAACAGGGTCTCACTAAGTTGAGGAGGGCCTCACAAATTGCTGAGGCTGGCCGTAAACCTGCGATCCTCCTGTCTCAGCCTCCCAAGTACTGGGATTACAAGCATGCGCCACCATGCCGGGCTCCAATAAAAGTATTTAAAAAAAAAACTGGCAGAGAAATACCAGAAACTCAACACTATATGGTAAGCCACAGAAAATTTAGATCAGTGTTTTAGATCATTACATTTATTTTTATAGAGAGCAAAAGTGGTCTAACATATGCAGCTTAATGAAGATGGTAAAGTTATCTTTAAAAGCAAATGACCAGGGACTGAAAGTGTAGCTCAGTGGTAGAGTGTATGATTAATGTGTGCAAGGCCTGGGGTTCAATCCCTAGCACCCAAAAAACGTAATAAAATAAAAAAGGCAAATAAACTGATAAAAACTTAGAACTCCCAATATAATCTAGTTAAAACAGAAAAAAAGGTTCCTCAATTATACATTTTTAAGCAATGTTACTAGTGAGCATTCAGACTTATTTCTGGGAAGTCTACATATCTAAAGTGTGTTTTATGTGTACACTTACAGACACATTTATGGTGTAAATCTTATTAATCTTTAAGTTCACATATTGACTTTTTAAAATATTGGGAATTTAGCTGAGCATGGTGACACACACCTGTAATCCCAGTAATTGGGAGGCTGAGACAGGAGGATCGCAGGTTCAAGGCCAGTCTCAGCAACTTGGAAACTTAATGAGACCCTGTTTCAAAATAAAAATAGAAAATAGGGCTGGGGATATAGCGCAGAGGTAGAATGCCCCTGAGTTTAATCTTTAGTACCACAAAAAAGGGGGGGAGACTTTATCCATAGTAAAACATTTTAATAATTATTATAGTGAAAAAATACCGGAGAGTTTAAATTGTATCTTAAACTTGAGGACATAATTTCCATAAAAAGAAAAATCAATCTCATTACCTTATAGACAATCTGGGTAAATAATTCCTTAATCAGTTTAATGGAAGATTTTTTTGTTCGTTTGTTTATTTGCATATTTGTTTTGAAGACCCCTTAATTAGTTCAAACTTAGTTGATTTTGACTTTAAGTTAAACTAATATAATCAAGTTTCCCTAAGGTCATATAACAAACTAACAAAAAAACTACTTAATAACAAGTGTGTGGAAATTCATAGTATCGTTATCATGGAAAGCTAAGGGGGAAGCCATAAATTAAAAACAAGGAGGGAAGAAGCCTTTGCTCACTCACTATATGATTCTTCTCAAAGTACTACTGAAAGAGAAAAAACAAAGTATCTACAGGGAAAGCATGATGAGCTTATTAAAGTTTTCCTCCTGAAAAATCACTTTTAAGCCACTGATTACCTTGGATTTTTTAAAAAATATGTTAATATTCTTAAAACTTTAACCAAAATATGTATGGTTCAAAAGCCAGTTTATAAATTTACTCTAAAAAGATAGTAGATTACATTTACTGAAAGAAAACAACCAGGTAATGGACTACTTATGAATATAAACATGTCAGTAACTAACACGCCATAACACATTTATCATTTCACACATTATACAAGGCGGGGGATTAGAGGTGAGTGCAATTAACATGAAAGATAACTCTACTGGTGAAAATCCAGATGTACATATACACACACACACACACTGCATTATCACTGTGTAAATTAAAAGCATTGCTTTGTTATTTAAAGCACAATTCTTTAGGAAAAGAGAGAAATCAGTGTTTCAGCACAATATACAAGCCCTTAAGGAGCAAATTCTCATTTATCTTGATTTATAACAACTTATGCTAAAAACCTGGGATATTCTATAAAATTTTAATCAAAATGCCAAAACATGATAATTCCTATACATATGACAAGTAGAGAAATTTTCAAATCAGTGGCTCAATTTTTCCATGAAATAAAACTATAATTAATCACCCAAGCCTCAACGCTATTTCCCATTTAATAAATTGTCACTTTTTAAAGATATGAAAGTAGGAGAAACCTGAAACTTAGAACCAAGCAGATGTTATTCTATAAAATCAACCTTATTATTTTGTGATACTTTTCTAAAATCAAAGGTCCTTGTTTTAAAAAAGAGGAAAGACAAGCCGGGCGTGGTGGCGCACGCTTGTAATCCCAGTACTTGGGAGGCGGAGATCGGAGGATCCGAGTTTGAGTTCGAGGCCAGCCTCAGCTACTTAGTGAGGCCCTCTGCAACTTTGTGAGACCCGGTTTCAAAATAAGTATAAAAAATAGGGCCAGGGGCATAGCTCGGAGGTAGAATGCCCCTGGGTTCAATCCCCGGCACCGCAAAAAAAAAAAAGAAGAAAATATTCAAGATTTTAGAAATGATTTACTTATAGCAATAATTTGAAAGAAAGCATCACTTTCCAATTAAAGAACTTTGCCAATTTTTCCACTTTTTAAAAAAAAAGGCAAAGGAATATATGAACATTGATTACTGAGATAATTGTTGATCCTGAAAAAAGCTCACACATACAAGCTGTGCTAATGTGGTGTATAAAGAACTTAAAATACCAACCCTGTGACTGCCAAGACTTCGAAGGGACAGTGTATCCTCAACTCCCTGATAAAAATAAAAATAAACATAGTGAAAGTTTGTGAGTGACTACAGTAAGTTAATGAGGGAAAGTATTAGGGGCAAGTTTATAGTTTATTACAAACCAGATAAGGACGATGACTGGACCGGTGGGAATACCTGGCCCTTTCTGAATCCTCCTGGGAAAGGAGAAAGTATGTGGAGAATTAATCACTGAATAGACAGTGTTTATCAGAACAACGGAACATACAACAGTCAGCCGACAACACAGCAGCACCTTGGAGCAGGCAGGTGTGGACAACTTTGCTTCGAAACTTTGCTGAGTTTGAGGCAGTTGCATGAAAAAAATTATGTAACTATTTCATGCCTTAAGCAGTTAGTAAAAAAGATTGATTGTGGCCTAACAGTTGTCCAAATTATATGCAATTTTAAACTTTTCCATATCCTACTATTAGCAATGGAGCATTAAAGCTGGACTCATGAAGAACATAATAACCTGAAACTGTAAGTGTTCAAGTACTCTGCCCTGACTAAAAATCTACACATAACACCTGAGTTCACTGCGAACAACATCAACACTACTTTTCCAGAAAGAATCCAAGCCGTGACACTCGTGGCAATCCACATGATCATCATGCAGGCGAAACAAATAGAGGGGGCTCTCACCGCTCACTTCAACACAGAAACGGCAATTCAACACCACAGTACGGTGCCTTGTGTAGTCACAATCTTTGAGTGTAATTCCAAAAGTCACCCAGCTGACATCTGCTGTATCCACTACTACATCTGCTCAAATCTGTTCTGGAATCTGTTTTAAGCACCCTTACGATTCTGTGCTTCAACTTCCAACAGGTGCTCTATCTTTAGATAGCCATCACTGATTTACATTTGTTGTTATACAACAGCCACATATAATCTACAGGAAGCCAAGCATACTTCTTCACTTTCTTTATTCAGTGACACCACAAAACTTCTGTGAGCATGTGTGTTAGCTTGGCAGGGTACATCTTTTTGTGTGTGTGTGTGTGTGGTACCGGGGATTGAACACAGGGGTGTTCTACCTCTGAGCTACACCCCCGGCCCTATTTTTTATACTTTATTTTGAAACCGGGTCTCACGAAGTTGCGGAGGGCCTCACTAAGTAAAGAAAGAGAGAGAGAGAGAGAGCTGAGGCTGGCCGCGAACCCAGATCCTCTGGTCTCCGCCTCCCAAAGTACTGGGATTACAAGCATGCGCCACCACGCCCGGCATGGCAGGGTACATCTTAAACAGAACCAATTCTAGGCCATTTAACTTGATTTAAAAAAAAAAAAAAGCAAGCCCTGTACTATGGAGGTGAGTTCATTCTACACACCTGTCCCACTGTTATTTAGATACTAGGGTAACATTCAAGGTTTGTGTGTGTGTGTGTGGAACTGGGGATTGAACCCAGGGGCATTCTACCTCTTAGCTACACCCCCAGCCCAATTTTATTTTTATTTTGAAATAGGGTCTCACTAGGTTAATGAGAGTCTCACTATTTGCTGAGGCTGGCCTCAAACCTGCAGTCCTCCTGTCTCAGCCTCCCAAGCACTGGGATTACATGCGTGGCCAACATTCAAGGTTTAATTCAAGCCACCACACTGGCTAACATTCAAGGTTAATGTCAAATCTCCCCCGATGCTAGCCTTCCTTTTCACTGCACCAACTATACAGAAGCACTTCTAAAAAACACCCATCTAAAGAGCATAGACTGCTGGGCGTGGTGGCGCACGCTTGTAATCCCAGTACTTTGGGAGGCGGAGACCGGAGGATCCGGGTTCGCGGCCAGCCTCAGCTCTCTCGCTCTCTCTCTGTCTCTCTCTCTCCTTAGTGAGGCCCTCTGCAACTTCATGAGACCCGGTTTCAAAATAAAATATAAAAAATAGGGCCGGGGTCGTAGCGCGGAGGTAGAACGCCCCTGCGTTCAATCCCCGGTACCACACACAAAAAAAAAAGAGCATAGCCCATCAAAGGTCCAGCAAAGACAGATCAATTCATATTTCATTTCAATTATGCTTATTACAAAATGATTCTAAATTAAAATAACCTATTAAATACAGATATCTCTACATTTAAACAGCTTTACATTTTAGCTCTGTTTGAAAATGTAAATCCCATACAGGCCAGTTAATTTGGACAGAGAATACAGTTAATTCCACAGTCATAAATGATACCTTATAAGTACTTTCTGTGACAGTGGAAATATTCTCTCTATATTTGTGCTCTCTCATATGGTAGCACTAGCTACATGTCTATTGAGCACTTGAAACAATTTTAAATTATTTTTAATTTTAGTCAATTAAACTTAAATTTAACTACCTACACATGGCTAGTGGCTACTGTACCAAAGAGAACTCCTCTAAACCTTAGTGAAAAATATATGCTCAGGTGAAACAGTAAGGCGAGCTCCAAGTGAGTTTCTATTATACCAAAAACAGTTTCTCCTAAGAGTCTGCCAAGTAGCACCTCTTACAGAGCAAGCAAAGAAAGCATTTGGGTGATTTTTAATTACTCCTGCTACCTTGAAAACTTCATGCACAGTGGCAAATGCGAGGGCAACAGAGGAAACCCTTGTATAAACGCCTCTGGTAACAACTCTAGAATTATTTTTAAGAGCTCAAAGGGTATTTAAAACCATCTAGTCTGATCCCTTCATGTTACAGGGAAATAAAATTACAGCACAGAAGGATTAAGTAAGAATCTGAAGGTCATAAAGCTGGGACCAGCATTCAGATCCTCAGACTCAACAGACCACTGAACCATAAAGATACCACCGCACTGGCCAAATCTCCCTTAATTACACAGGGGGAAGGGGGAAAAACAAGAAGGAAATGGCAAGGAATTCTGGTTTTTACTCAAGATTCCTGCTTCTCTAGAAGAACAAAAAGCTTCACTTCCCAGGTCTTTCTAGAGTAGCATTTACACTGCCAATGACTTTTCTTGATTTAATAGCACCAGTGGCCAAACCTTAAAAAAAAAGATACCTAGTTGTTCAAAACCTTCCTAAAAATTATGTATTGATAAATTTAAATTATATTAAATTAATGGAAATGAAACATACTCTGTTTTTAAAAGTTCCCTTGAAGTGATGATGAAGTGGTTTGATTAAAAGAAAACTAGAGCCCCAGTGAAGACCTGGCCATCTTCTCTGTCAATGAGTACCATTTATTAAGCTGGGGCTTAATAAATTAGAAAAACTGCATTTACTCTTCCAGACACACTCCAACATGCTACTGATTAAAGACATCTGATTTAAAATCAGAACCATTAAGTTCATGGAGAGCTGCTATACGAAGACTATCAGAACCATTAGGTTCGTGGAGAGCTGGCTATACAAAGACTATCTGGAGGTCCAGGAAAACATAGAAGACTCTCTTCTTCCTGGTTGTGTCACATTTCAACTCTCCTGTACCTTCAAATTCTGGCTCTGCCAAGGACTAAACAAGTTATTTACTGAACCAGTCTCTTATCTTCTCATCTACCTGTCTTCTAGTATAAAATTAAACCTAGGTAAAAAGCATCAGTGCCGTGCTGGAACACAGGAAGCATCAGCATCAGTCCTAAGTCTCATGTCCTTTAACACACTGGTTTGTTGGGACATGGGTAGGGACCTCATGTGTGTGTACATGTCATTTATTTTACTAAAAACACATTAGCCATTTATAGTTTAGATTGTGACTATCAAATGACAACTTCTATGGGCTCACACAAACAGCCAGAGAAACAAGAATAAGGTAAGCAAGAGGAAGCATCAGTTTGAAAGGAATAAAAGCCAGGGTCAGAAAGGGTTAGCAGTGATCCTTTCTCCCATCTGATACAACCGCCCCCCTCTCTCTACCTTTCCAAGCCCAGCTGTCAATCAAGAGTCGCACAAGCCATGGCTGAGGCAGGAGGACCGCAAGTTCCAGGCAAGCCTCAGCAACGTGGTGAGACCCCGTCTCAACACGCCAAGTGCTGTGTGCATGTATGCTGCTATCGCTCTCAACTTCATTATGATGGATACTGCTTGTTTAGCAACAGACAGTAGTTCTTAACCCTTAGGAATCACAAACTTCTTTGGAAATCTGATGATAAAAATACCTGTGAGCATTTTCCATAAAAATACACCTATTTTAGGTCTGGGGATACAGTTCAGTGGGAAGAACTTGCCTAGCATGACTGAGGCCCTGAGTTCAATCCCCAGCACCACAAAACAAAACAAACATATTTCTGAAAGTTTTGCATGAGTTTTTTTGTTGGTTTGTTTTTTGTGGTACTGGGGATGGAACTCAGGGGCCGTCTACCTCTGGACTACACCCCCCAGACCTATTTTATTTGGAAACAGGGTATCACTAAATTGCTGAGAGCCTCAGTAAGTTGCTGAGGCTGGCTTCAAACCTAGATCCTCCTGTCTCAGCCTCCCAAGTACTGGGATTATAAGCGTGCGCCGCCACACCCAGCTCCTGCATGAGATTTTAAGGCTTTATACTCTACCTCCCAAACCTAGTCACATACCAAGTTCAGAATCCTTGTTTCTCTTAAATATAAGACAGATGGGGAACTGATGAACCTTGAAAAACGCTCATGTTTAGGTGTGATTCGCAACAACTTTCTACTGGTTTTCGATTTGCTTTTGTAGCTAACAAATTTGGGAGTGGTGGTAGAGGACTTGAAACGGTGGTGAAATAACAGGAGTGATTTTCAGAGGACATGGAAGAATGACTTGGTCATCAATTAATGAAGACCCAGAGGACTCAATTTCTTATAAAGGGGAAGGGAGAGGGAAAAGGAAGGATTTGAGGGAGAAAAGAACAAGCCTATAAAAAGAAAACACATATTCACTTAATCTGTCTTGTTCAGGGGCGTTCGGGAGATAAAAGTGAGGCTACGACCACCACAGAAAATGGCTGGCCTCCACGGACACATCCGGCCCACAATAGACAGAGCAGGTACTTTCTAACTTTAGGTTCACACGGGCCAGCACTCTTACTTTGCAAACCATTAGTCAGTATTTTACTTCAAGACTGCATTATTTCAGCAACTTAGCACAACATGCAGGACAGGCAATCCTGGCCTACCAGCCACTTCTGAATCTGTCCCCACTTCCGGTCATAGGAGTGATGAGAGTGCTACAAATGCAAGAGTTTCGTCAACGGAAAGGTTTCTGCACACTACGTTCTCCACAACGTTCTCAGGCGTACACATTTGCCATGTAGAATAATGATAGGTGACTCAAAGCTACACATTTAGAATATAGAAAATTACTATGCCAAATACATTCAATAGCAAAAAGATAACAGGGTTCTTTGCAGTTTAGATGGTGATAAATTGAACTTATATTTAATAATTGCTTCCTCTGCTTATTTAATACAATCTCATGAGTATAAAAGACAATGCACTGCAACATTTCCATTTCTGGCCAAGAAATGCATTTAATATTTGAAACTATATAAGAAGTAAAAAAAAAAGAAATTAGTGATAGCAACTTTTTGTTTTTTGAATTGTGACAACACAGATGAATCTCTTTTTAATTCATTAGCAGAAAATCCACCACCAACATCAAAATAAAGTACTTACTGCTGCCCTACAGATGTTTCCCCTTTTGTACTAATTTAATATCAAAAAAACATTTCAGGGCCAAGTCAGTTGTCAGAAGGAAAGAGTAAAAAGAGTATTTTCATTTCAGTCAGCCCAATTTCCATATGCTTATCTTTTTTGTTTTTTCTGTTTTTCTTTCTCATGACAAAAGCATGGTAAAATTTTGCAAACTACAATAAAACATAAGAAGTAAAACCAACCATAATTACATCACAGTCAAACCAAGTATGGAGAGTAATCATTCCTTTCTAAGAGAAATTGACTCTGTAGGTGGGTATTGGACTTTGTAAAACAAAATTGCGGTACTACCAATTTTATAGTTTTGGTGGTTTTTTTTCTTCCATTTGCTTAAATGAACATATTCTCCAGTATTAAATACGCTTTAAAAGTATAAGACTGAATGACTTCATAATGTTTTACTATATACATATCATAACCTAAAATCTAGGACAGTTAGGGCTACACTAGTTTTGTCATCTCTACACTACTTTAGCTGATATGAGTAAACATGTATAGCACTACAATGACTTCTAGCACTGCATATAGTTAAGAGCTACATGCATTTGTTATTCAAAACAAATACCACATTTAATTGGTTGACATAGAGTGGCTTTTTAAAATATATACATCAGGCTATTCAGTTTCAAGAAAAAGATTCACATCAGAATTAAACAAGCGAAGTGTTGATTTTTGAGGGGATGAGCATTGAATGAGGGCAATTCCCCCAAATTACCTCTTTTTGTTGTCGTTCCAGTTCTCTCATGCGTATGTCTCTTGCTTCTGCACGGGCAGCGCGTTTTGCTGCCAGCCTTGCCTCTGCCTGAAAAGTAACATAAAACTCAGCTTTACAAAACAAAATAAAAAACAACAAAAAAACAAAAACGTGCACATCAGATTTGAGGACAAGGAGCAAATGGGACATGACCTTCCTAAGGGATTTGGTTGGAAGGGTAAGTTATCTCCTATCAGCGAGTTTGAATGACCTCTTCGGTCAACTTCTCTACATCTGTTTTCCTCTAGTCCCCAGATCTCTCCTCAATCCATCCATTCCCTTTAGCTGCTCGCCTTGATTACCCATCCGGCACTTTTCACACCGTTCACTACATATCTAACTTGCTCTCTTCCCAGCAGTTCCTTCCCTGTCAGTCTGATCATACAAACTAAAACTTCAGAGTCAGATGCTATTTCATTTTGGATACTGCCAATGTTTGGTCTCCAAGTAATATCAGTTCTCTGTCACTAAGTATCTCTCAAACCCTACTTTTTTCAGGCACTCTTCATATTTTTCTCTGTCTCTTCTCCCACTTTAACTTGAGATATAATTTGCATATCTTCAATTTCACCATGGATGCAGGGTGTAGTGTCGCATGCCTGTAATCCCAGTTACGCAGGAGGATCACAACTTTGAGAGCAGCCTGAGCAACTCACTGAGAACTGTCTCAGAATAAAATATAAAGGGCTGGGGATGTGGCTCAGTGGGAGAGCACTTGCCCAGTATGCAAAAGACCCTTGGTTCAAGATCCAGTACCGTGAAAGAGGGGTAGGGAGGCTGGGGATGTAGCTTAGTGGTAAAGTGCTTGCCTAGCATGTGCAAGACCCTGGGTTCAGTCCCCAGTACCATAAAAGAAAAAAAGTCACCACTTATAAGTATTCAATTCAGTGGTTTTATTTTAGTATATTCACAAGGATGTACAACCATCACTACTATCAAACTCAAGAACACTTTCATCGCCCCAAAAAGAAACCCACATCCATTAGTAGTCACTCTCCAATACCTGCCCCCCCCGCCCCAGCAACCACCCAGCTACTCTCTGAATGTGCCTAATCTGGACATTTCCTCTAAATGGAATCATATAATAAGAATATTTTGCTTGAATTACTGCAACTGCCTCCAAATCTATCTCCTGACCTCAGAATCTGCCCTAGAACTCATCTCCGATGTGGTCATGTCTGACACAGCAGTCTTCCAAAGCACGTTTCTGATCACATCACTCAGCTGTGTAAAATCCTCCACTTGGTCCCCATTACTTATGGCTACAGTAAAAATCTCATGGAACGCCAGAGAGAAGAGAAGAGTCAGGTACATAAACAAGGCTCTTCAGAGTCAGGCCACCGCCTTACTCCCAGAACTTCACACGCAGCAGGACATCCCATCTCCCTCCATGCCTGGGCTCTGCTGTGTTCTGTTAAGCCTCGCTTCACAGACTATCTGCTTGGCAGGAAGTGCTCTCCTTTCTCTCCGACTTAGTTAAGATACTACTTTCTATGAAGATTACCCGCATTCCCTCTTTCATAGAGTAATACTATATACCCATGCCTCTATTGAGGCATTATTACATTATATTACAATGACATGCTCTTTCATCCCACAACTTTCCTGCCTCAATGTCTGCTAAATAAACAGGTGAACTTCAGACCATGGGCCAGAGTATCAAGGAAATGATATAAGAAATGGGGCTGGGGTGTAGCTCGGAGGTAGAATGCCCCTGGGTTCAATCCCCAGTACCACTGTCCCCCCCAAAAAAGAAAAAGGAAATGAGATAAGGAAATAAGTTGATGCACCCCATGAAACTCTAAAGTCTGCTCTCTGGTTTCCGTCTTGGAGTGGTTTCCTGTCCCTGGCCACACCCTAACTCTGATTCAGATTACCCCTCTGATAACTCCAGCAGTTACTGCTTCCCATTTTGTTATGGTGGTGCCCAAGGCTCATAATAAGAGACTCAGCCAATGTTTAAAGGGCCTACTATGTGTAAACAATGATTCAGGTGCTGAAAATACTCAGTAAGAGATGACGGTTCTTCCCTAGAGCACCGCACAATCAAAACTGACAGAGACAAACACAAGACTCTATGGAACAGAACCTGCAGGAGGGAGAGATTCGTTTTACCTGGCAAGGTCACGGCAGGCTACTCAGAAGAATGGACAGTTTAATAGTTAACTCCCATTTATCCCAATTGTGTCAATTTCCCAGTCGCTTAACTGGCCTTTTAGTAGTAAAAACCTTACAAAATAAATTGCAATCTACAGACCGTAAGGTGTAACCACTGATGTGTTCAGAGCAACTAGTCCACATCGGCCTCTATCTTTACAAACCTATGCTCTGCTCCAAGTCACCGCCTTCTTTATTCCTGTGGACTATGCGTAGACATCACTGTGTTCACAGAATTTGTATTTTATAGAAAAAGACTCTGAGGCTAAGTTATGCTTAAATAGCAAAAACATTTTTAAACTACAAAGTAACAAAACTTGCAATTTTTTTTTTTTTTTGCGGTACCGGGGATTGAACGCAGGGGTGTTCTACCTCCGCGCTACACCTCCGGTCCTATTTTTTATACTTTATTTTGAAACCGGGTCTCACGAAGTTGTGGAGGGCCTCACTAAGGGGGGGGGGGCGGGGAGAGAGAGAGCTGAGGCTGGCCGTGAACCCGGATCCTCCAGTCTCCACCTCCCAAAGTACTGGGATTACAAGCGTGCGCCACCACGCCCGGCAAAACTTGCAAATATTTTTAAGCCACAGTAATACGTAAGAATTTTCATTTCTATCTATATTAGCTTCATACCTATAGCCTCTCTCAGAAATCTAACTCAGCCAGGCAAGGTGGCGCATGCTTGTAATCCCAGGTCTTGGGAGGCCGAGACAGGAGGATCACAGGTTCCCAACCAGCCTCAGCTACTTAGTGAGGCCCTCCGCAACTTAGTGAGACCCTGTTTCAAAAAATTAAAGAATAAAATATAGGGCTGGTAGTGTAGCTCGGAGGTAGAATGCCCTTGGGTTCAATCCCCAGTATCGCAAAGAAAAAAAAAAGAAATTTAACTCAAAAATGCCTATTTCATCTTTCCAGGATCTGTGGGCAATTCTGCACAAGCTATACTAAAATGGGACTTTTCTCTAACAAATCTAAATTATAGGTCATATAATCCCAGCACCACCTCTAGACATGTACCTAAGAGAAATGAGAAAATATGTATACACAAAATGTTCACAGCAGCATTACTCATAAACAGCCAAAAAGTACAAGTAACCCAAAGAGCCACCAACTGATGAATGGATAAACAAACTGTGAGATACCCATACAATGGAGTATTGATTCAGCCATAAAAATGAATGAAACACTAATACAGGCTACAACATGGATAAAACTTGAAAACACTTTGCCAAGCGAAAAAAGTCAGATATACAAGGCCTCACACATGGCAAGATTTCATTTCTATGAAACATCCAGAATAGGCAAAAACACTGAGCCAGAAAGTCAACTACAGGCTGCCAGGGGATGGGAGGAAGAGAAGGGCAGTAACTGCTGGCTGAGAAGGGACTTCAAGTCTCCTCACTGTAATTTCAGTTTCTCCAGGTCAACTCCCCCCCCCTTCCTTGCTGTTTTCCATAGTATGCATTTTTTTTTTTTTTGCGGTACTGGGGATTGAACCCAGGGGCATTCTACCTCCAGGCTACACCCCCAGCCCTACTTTTTATTCTTTAATTTGAAACAAGGTCTCACTAAGTTGCGGAGGACCTCACTAAGTAGCTGAGGCTGGCCGTGAACCCGGATCATCCAGTTTCAGCCTCCCAAGTACTGGGATTACAAGCGTGGGCCACCACGCCCGGCTCATACTATGCATTTTTTAATTAATCTACCTGAAACACCAAGGAACAAGCAAGGTAAAACATCTTGAAGTAAAATATAATTATCCATTATATACTTTAGGGCACTCAATACTCAAAAGCATCCTTAAGCTTCCTGAATTTCAAATGTGGATTTTGTAATTGCTTCAGTTAAACAAACACCAAGGAACAGGTTAAAATAAACATGCTGTGGCTCCCAGTAGCATTCCAAATCAGAGGTTCATCTGGGGCCAGTCAATCCTGTTATAAAATTCCCCTCCATCCAGTAGATCTACGAGTGAGAAAAGACCTACCCAATCTGCTGAGCAGTGCTCACTGTTTCCTTTGGATTTAATACATAAATTGAAGTTCACTAAGGACTACTATCTGGGAGGAGGAAAACGTATGTTTATTAAAAGAAAAAAGTTTACCAGGCATGGTGGTGCACACCTGTAATCCCAGTACTTGGGAGGCTGAGACAGAAGGACTGCAGGTTTGAGGCCAGCCCCGGCAACTTAGCAAGACCCTCAGAAACTTAGCAAGACCCTGTTTCAAAATAAAAAATATAGCCAGGCGTGGTGGCACACACTTGTAATCCCAGTACATGGGAGGCTGAGACCGGAGGATCCAGGTTCACAGCCAGCCTCAGCTACTTAGTGAAGCCTTCAGCAACTTAGTGAGACCCTGTTTCAAAATAAAGAATAAAAAATAGGACTGGGGGTGTAGTCTTGAGGTAGAATGCCCCTGAGTTCAATTCCTGGTACCGCAAAAACAACAAAAAAATTAAAAAATAAAAAATAAAAAATAAAAAGGGCTGGAGTGTAGCTCGAAGGTAGAATGCCCCTGGATTCAATCCCCAGTTCCCCTCTCCCCAAAAAAGGTTTGAATCCATCTTATGAGGCAAGAGAGCTAACCATAAGTTATAAATATACTCAGTACTATAAATCGAGTTAGGTCCATCAAGTAAATACACTTAATATATTGCATTTAATGAACCACAAATAAATAAAATGTACTTTTTCTGGATATATTTACCCTAAGAAACAATGAACCACACAGGTTTTTAGAAACAAAATGCTTTTGCATGACAGAAATCTTAAGGCATAAAGGAGGCCTTCCCTCCACACCCTCCTAAGTCCAGCACAGACTTCCCAATCTGAAAACCCTTCCTCCTTACTTTCTCTGTGGCCCCACTGGAAGAGCTGTTCCTTCCTCCTGTTGTCTCAGGTGGAACATGCCCAACCCACGTACACACTGACACATACACACCCCCTCCCACTGCCAGGAAGTGAGCTCCATCCTTGCCAGGGACCTTGCCCCCATAATCATCGCTCTCCTCAGTCTTTATTTCTTCCTCTATTGGTTCCTCCTCCCCTTCAAAAGCAGGTTCAAAGTCTCTTCCATCTTTAAACAACAACAACAACAACTCTCCCTGGCTCAAGTCAGCCTCTCTCCTCACTTCTCACTCTTCAAATGACTGCAGCAGTCTGGCTTCAGCCCAAATCACTCAGCCGAAATTGCTCATGCCAAGGTCACTAATGACCTCTAATGACCAAGCCCAATGGAATTTTTACTCTTATCTCATTTGTCCTTTCTGAACTTCCATTAATCACTCATTCTTTGGTAAAACTGTTGGCCTTCTGCAATACTAGTGTCTCTTGGTTTTCCTCTTCACTCTCTGATCTCTCTTCCTCAGAATGCATGGGCACATTTTTCTCTGTTAGATCCTTAAATGTTCAACACAACCAAAGCTTCCAGGTTAGCTCTCCTGCTCTTTTTATTCTAGGTTCTCTGCTGGGTGATGGTGACAGTCTGCAAATCTCTGTATCCAAGCCAGACTTCTCTTCAACAATCCTGCCTGATCTAACTGGCTATTAAAACTTGAGCTGTCCCACTAGAACCTCAGACTCAACATACCCCTAATTTATAATCTTTCTCTTGAGCTTATTTATATACCCTATCAAATGCGCCATTACCCCAAACATGAAATAAAGAATCATCACAAGCCTTCCCTTTGCATCCTCCCTCCTCATTCTCTCCGTCCACTCTCCACTTCCCGTCCCTGCCTTCAGTCAAGCTCTCGGCACCTCACCAGGAGTGCAGCAGCTCTCTAGCATTCTCTGCCTTCTCCCAGCCACTCTCCACGCGGAGGCTGAAGGAATTACACTGTAACTCAAAGCTGATAAGGGTGCCTCTGCAGTGGCTCCCCACAGCTTTCAAAATTAAACTCCTCTGCACACAGCTCCTTTCCTGATGGGCCCTGCTTCCTCTCTGGCATCGCCTCCTCCCGTTCCCAGCGCAACCCAACAGCGCGATGAGCCGCCAGGATGAGCCGCTGTTCCGGCGGCATGTCACGTGGTTCTAGCTGCTTCACATCTGTTCCTATAGAGCAAGTAGAAAACAACACACGAAAAACCATAAAACAACACCGTTTATGGAGATAATAAATACTGGGACCTTTTTTAATCATGGGCAGGAAAGATACTTTCTGGTTTTACTATTGTGGCTTCCTATGAGGGGGAGGAAAAGGCCTGGGAAATTAAACAAAGGGCCTTAAACTTGATTTTTAATGTCTTCTTTCTCCCTTCTCTCCTACTTATCTTTTTAAAGAAAAGATCAGAAACAACTGTAACAAAACAACATTTGTAAAGCTGGGTGCTGGACGCAGGAATTAATATCTGAACATTTCTGCACTTAGTATTTTTCAAAAAGAATAGCACAAGCCCGGCAAGGTGGTACATGCCTATAATCCCAGTACTTGGGAGGCTGAGACAGAAGGATCACATGTTCAAGGCCAGCCTCAGCAACTTAGCGAGGTCCTCAGCAACTCAGACCCTGTTTCAAAATAAAAAATAAAATTTTTAAAAAATGGGGCAGAAGTTGTAGTTCAGGAGCAGTAATAGAATGCCCCAGGTTCAATCCCCAGTACCACCACCAAAAAAAAAAGCACATGAAAACATACACTCAAATGCCTTAAAAAAAAAACAAAAGAATCTTCAAGCTTAAAAACTTCGGTCCCACTGTGATCTTGTAACACTTCTAAAAGGAGGCAAATTTAAAACTCATAATTTAAAAGAATTGTCAGCCTGCACTTATATCTATAACATAAAGCCTGTGCAGGGGTAAAAGAGAGGTAAGATGTAATCTGGGCCTTTACATACTATATTTAATTTCAAGGAAACTGAAATATAAAAGTTTAGAAAGTAAAACATTCGAGGAAAATGACTAGCTCAGGTAGCTAAGACTCAGACTTTACTGTTTAATTCTGTTTATTCTTCCATGACACTCATGCCAAAAGAACACTGAAAGACAAATTGAGACATAATATTTATTGTGTTGCCATAGTTTCCAAATTAACAAATAAAAGTTACTCCATTTCCTAGCAACTTCCCTTCGGTACAAAAGCTTAGGTACTATTTTCCTTGATTAGGTCTTGCAAAGTATTTTATTCATCCACTTTTTAAAGCATTTGGTACTTGAGGACAAATATTTGAATTTTTCTGAATATAAACATGTTATTAGATAAAAATCTAGGAATTTTTTTTTTTTTTTTTTTTTTTTT
>PVJS01026632.1:0-26860 GCA_004027185.1 Glis glis
TTTATACTTTATTTTGAAACCGGGTCTCATGAAGTTGCGGAGGGCCTCACTAAGTAGAGAGAGAGAGAGACAGAGAGACAGAGAGAGAGAGACAGAGAGAGCTGAAGCTGGCCGCGAACCCGGATCCTCCGGTCTCCTCCTCCCAAAGCACTGGGATTACAAGCGTGCACCACCACGCCCGGCATGATTGCCATTCTAATTGGGGTTTAGATGAAATCTTAGAGTAGTTTTGATTTGGATCTCCCTGATTGCTAAGGATGTTGAACATTTTTTCTTGTATCTATTGGCCATTTGTATCTCTTCTTTCATGAAGTGTCTATTCATTTCAGTTGCCCATTCTTGATCAGATTATTTATTTTCTTAGTGTAAAGCCTTTTAAGTTCTTTGTATATCCTAGTTATTAGACCTCTGTCAGAGGGATAGCTTGCAAATATCTTCTCCCATTCTGTAGGCTTTCTCTTTAGGCTCTCGATGGTTTCCTTTGCTGAGCAGAAGCTTTGTTTTAATGCTATCCCACTTATTAATTCTTGTTTTAATTTCCTGTGCTTTGGAGGTCTTGTTGAGGAAGTTTCTACCTGTGCCTTTATGTTGGAGTGTTGAACCTATGCCTTCTTCTAATAATTTCACAGACTCTGGTCTAACTTCCAGGTCTTTAATCCATCTCGAATTGACTCCTGTGCAGGGTAAGAGGTAAGGATTTAGTTCCATTTTTCTACAGGTAGATAACCAGTTTTCCCAGCACCATTTGTTCTACCAATTAAAAAATCATCAAAAACATAATGTTTCCCTGGTTATGCACAGAATATATCACATTGTTCATAATTTTTTAAAGTTTAAGTAGAAATGTCTAAAGTATTGTCTTAGTTATCAAGCTATGCAGAAAGATCTAATGAAAAAGTTGATTATCATCATTACAATGAACACAAATTGAGACCTATTTTTACACCTTTATATTATAGCACTACAATTCACTGAGCATTATAGTTAGTTGTACATTTGTCTGCCTCTCCACTAAATTTGTAAACAATTTAAAGTCAGAAACCATGTTTTTGTCTACGAAACACTTAGCATCAGCAGGCATGGTAATCATGCGTGTCATTTGAGTTAATGAATAAATGAAGGGTAGTTCATCACTGGGATTTCAAATTGCAATAGTAGAAAACAATGGCTCCTACAGTTTACATTAGAAGACAGGCCAGAGCATCCCAGGCAAATAGTGATAGAAGTGAAGTTGCATTACAGATAAATAAGTAAGATGTGCCTGTTTGTTTAAACAAGAGCACCAAGGCTTCATGGGGAAAAACAGGGATTTTATCTGGATTAGATTAATGGAAAAATCTTTCCCAACAAGGCAGACAATGTGAGCAATACGTATTAGTTTCTTGTTGCTGCTATAACAAAGTGCCATGAACTTAGTGGCTTAGAATGACTCAGATTTATTATCTTATTGTTCTGGAGGTCAGAGGTCTGAAATCGATCCTAGTGGGCTAAAATAGAGGTTTCCACAAGTCTCTATCCCTTTCTCGAGAATCTAAGAGAGAATCCATTTTCTTGGCTTTTCCGTCTTTTAGACATGCCTGCATCCCTTGACTGTTGGCCCCTTTCTGTCTTCAGAAATGGCAGGTGGAGTCTCTCACAGCACATCTCTGTGGCACTGATTCTCCCACCTCCCTCTTTCACATAGAAGGACCCTCCTGATAATCCAGAATATTCTCCCTATTCAAATGTCAGCTGTTAGCAACCTTAATTCTATCTGCTACCTTAATTTCCGTTTGCCATGTAGCCTAATATATTCACAGGTCCTGGGGACTGGGGTGTAGACATCTTGAAAGGCCATATTTTGCCTACCACACATAATACCAAAATGCATTTGACATGTTTGGGCAACACTATTATTTCCATAGAAATTATGTGTAATAGCCAGGCATGGTAGTGCACGTTTGTAATCCCAGTACTTGGGAGGCCGAGATAGGAGGATCACAGGTTCGTGGCCAGCCTCAGATACTTAGTCCCTCCACAACTTAGTGAGACCTTGTTTCAAAATAAAGAATAAAAAATAGGGCTGGGGAAGTAGCTTGGAGGTAGAATGCCCCTGGGTTCAATCCCAGATACCACAAAAAAAAGAAAGAAATTGTGTGTATTCAATATAAGTTTGAGTGAGCTTATAAAGCTGGGTGAATGGGAATCTATTTTTAAAAGTATTGAATGCCCCACAAAGAGATTTGGACTGTTTTTGTAAGTAATAATTCTTTGTGTCAAATTAATATTAATAGTTGCCATCACTTTTCATGTTACATGTTTGAAAATGACATGATTATAAGTTATGTCCAATTCACAATACAACAATTTTTAAGATAAACAAGACTTAACCAAAGTTTCTTTAATGGTTAATGAAAGAGTTGAAGAACACAACTTAGTAACAACTCAATCAACTGCCTAATCAAAGTTGAGAAAAAAGTAATAAATGTATTGAAAAGGCACTGATTAAAAGCCAAGGTATTCGTTGTGAAGTTGAGGCCTAATAGTTTAATTGAGACCTACACACATAAAGAGCAGCAAGCTATATGAACATATTTTACCTTGCCCTCAAGTGGAGAACATTAATATTAAAGAACATTATAACAGAACATTAATATCTAAGTCAAAGATGCATCAGAGAACAAGGAAGGCAAGAGGTCTTACCAGCAGACCACAGAATGGATTCAGAAAAGGACCAAGGAGGACAAAGAGCAGACAGACCCAGAGATCCAAATAAGAAAATAGAGCAGCACCATCTATATCCTAGAGACAGAAATATACACAGTCATATTAGGTAATTCACAGAATAGAAGGAGCAAAATATTGCTAGAGTTTGAATGGGGAGTGGAAAAGAAAATTACCAGAAAGAAACTCTTAGAGAATCTCTTGATGATAAAGATCTTATACACACACCAATGCTTTCAAATATTCTAGCGTGCTATATGCTTTCTTTCCTTATGCACGGTGCTGTGATTCTTCTAGCAACACTACATATCAAATGAAAAAGACTTTGTTGGGAATCCCCACACTGTACCATGCACAGTGTGTTGTATGTCCTATATACTAAATGGCCTTCCTTTCTCTTTCACTCTCAATTCTCCTGCCATTAATGGAGGGTGACGTCAACATCATCTAAATTAATAAGCATGATGTACATTAGCTGTTAATCAAATATCTTCCAGCTTTCTGTTTCTTGTTTTTCAGTTATTCCCTGGATGACAGGAAATATAGGTGTCTGTAACCATAGCAAAGCATTTCTCCTTAGACAGAACCAAGAAAGACAATGGAAAAAAAATACAGCAAACTGTGTTTCCAATTACCAACAGATGCTTTCATTTATTCTAAGCGTTCTTGTTTAGTTAACTGTACAAATTTTTAATCATATAAATGTGGTGGTATTCTAGCCTCATGCTCTTGATTACCCGTCTTCCAGCTGATTCCACATGCCTCTGGCTCTGGCATCGCCTTCTCACAAATACTGTGTCTGGGGCTGCATGGCTTCCAGATGATACCTGTTAAAAAGTGCAGCCTGTTGCGAAGTTTATTTTATTTATCTTGTCTGAGTGTGTGTGTGTGTGTGTGTGTGTGTGTGTGCGCGTGCATGCATGCACACACACTTTGCTAAGGCAAAAATGAGAAATGGCATTGCAGTACATTTCTCTGAGTCAGCAGCACCATTGGCCACTGGCTACAATGCTATGAATGCCTGTTTTTTGTTTTGGGGGGGGTTTTCATCTTTATTTCTTTGTGGAATCATCTGGTCACCATTCATTCATGCCTGGAATATTACAGTGGGAAAGATTACCAGGTTTCATCCAAAGACCACTTTGCATGAATCTTTAATAAATCAAATGAAGGAGCTGGTCTTGGTGAGACTATCCCCAACAATGGAGATCAAAGAGCCTCGCCTGTATTCCAACCGTTCTGGAAATAGTGAGAGGGGTGCAAGAAAATGCCAGAAAAAAGGGAGGGATGGTAAAATTGGCCTAGGTTTTGTTTGACATTTGATGAGAACGGGCTTTCAAAAATAGCATTTGGTTATAAAGTCCCGCCAGAGTCCATCAAATAGATTCATCAAAGTGGCTTATACTCAAGATTCAGACTTGTCTTTAAAGTTAGCTCGTAAGGGAAAAGAAATGAGTGAAACAAAATTGAAAAGCCAAGCAGTGGCTCGACGTCATGAAGGTCCCTTGACACAGCCCTTGTTCTTAGGCAATAGTTCTGGTTGCTTATTTCCCTTGAGAGTATGTGACCTGAGCTAGCATGATTGTTTCCAGAAGGCCTAATAGGTGTATCTGTAAAGAACAGAACTTTTGCTGTACCCTCTCATAAATAACTAATATAGAATACAGAAAGTAGCTGTCACATAGTGCTCCTCTAGGCTTGTCACCCAGAGTGTCGTCCCAGACCAACAGCCTTGTCTTCCTCTGGGAACTTGTTAGAAATGCCGAGTCTCAGGTCCCTACCCAGACCTGCCAAATTACAACCTTCCATTTTAATGGGTTCCCTGGCTATCCATAAACATGTTAACATCTGAAAAGCATCGTTCCAGAATAGCATCTGAGAGACACCTTTTGGCATAGATATTTTATGTAATTCACAACCACCAGGAGGTAATAAGTGAAAAAGAGAAGAGCAAAAATATAAGAATCATTGGAAAAGGCAATGGGATTACACTTTACACACGTGGAACAGCTGAAATTCCCTTCGTCCAAATTACTTTGAACTCCTTCACCATGAGCATAAATGAATGTCAAGGACACATGGAGGCGCTATTGGGAGGTTTTATTACTTACCTCTTTTTTTGCTTTCCTTTTAGGTTGTTTATATCAATAATCTTTATCTTATTAACGATCTGGTTTATTTTTATTATATTAGGAGGAACCCCCCCCCCCGGCATTTCCAGCATCTCGTTGAGGAGAATCTCCCTTCCACTCTTCTTGGGTTCTTCTGAACCTGGCCTAATTCTTGAGAACTTTCAGAAATCATGCATCTCACTTGTACAAAAAGAAAAAAGTAGAAACATATTTCAGACTTTGTTTAGGCCACTTTTGAAGCATATTTGGTTTTGCACACTACAGTTCTTTTAAACTTATAAATTAAAGATCAATTAAGAGCAATTGAAATTCTAAAAATGTTTGAGACATAAAGACCCTAGACCAAAAAACAACAACAACAAAAAAAATATGAGGCTCCCATAAGCTTGTCTGGGAAAATGAGGCCAGGAGGCAGCCTGGAGACACATGCTCTGAACCAAGCATATGAAACAAAGCTGCAGAGCCATGAACATCAAACACACCCATTAGTCACTGTGAACGGAAATACAATTCACCGAGAGAACCTACATAGTATTAACTAGAGCACTAAATAACCCACAGTAAAGATCATGCAGGCTTAACCCTAGACATGATTCATGGGCTGTTATACCTCCAAAATGCACTTAAAAGAGTATTTATCCGACTGAGCCACTTCTATTAACACATACATTACCCTTTATCTAACTACATTCATTCACATGTCCATGATTTTGCCCACCCTACCCTGCCTTTCCACCATTAAATCCCCCACTATCTTTTCCCATAGTCCATTCCCCAGTGCCCTCTATTCACTGTCTATACCACAGCGATATCCACTGTGGATACCACTCTATTCACCCCTGTCTTGGATTTCCTGTACTCCTGCATTCTCATGAGAAGCATGGATTTCCGAAGGGGAGCCTACTTCGAGGGTGGATGGTTTGAGCTTTTGAGCTTTCTAATAGATCCTTGGAGCATAAAACCAAAATTTGAATTAAGGTAAAATTTTCAAGTATGATTTCTTAGAGTTCAAAAATAATAATATTAGCCGGGCATGGTGGCATGTGCCTGTAATCCCAGTACTTGGGAGACTGAGATAGGAGGAGCACAGGTTTGAGGCCAGCCTCAGCAACTTAGTGATACCCTGTTTCAAAATAAAACATAAAATAGGACTAGGGGTATAGCTCAGAGGTAGAACACTCCTGGTTCAATTCCTGGTACAAAATAATAATTATAATAATTGATAATAATAATAATAATAATAAATTGTATAGTACATTATAGTTTAAAAACAGCTCACAGTTTAGTGTTTAATTCTTGTAAGTTCCCAGTGTGGTTATTGCTCTCATCCTCATTTGTGGATAGGGCACTAAGTGGTGCCTTAGTAGATGCGGCAAAACCTAGTGGTGAGTACAGAGAGAAACCCAGTTTTTGTAAACCTCAGTAAGTAGAGAAAATTACTTTAGAAATTTTATTGTGGCTATTTAACAAAATATAGGCATATCTAAATATGAAATCTGAGGTGTCCTCTAGCACCACCTAAGATCTTTCAAAATCAGAAAATATGTTCTGGCATTCTACGAAGGCTGCAGTAGAGGTGGCCAGGGTCACACGCTGTAGAGTCAGATGTTCAGGAATGCAGTGAGGAGGTAGCTATGTTCACTAGGAGGGAGGAGCCAAGGGGAGAAAAGCAAATCTTCCTGTGACTTTGTTCTCAGTCCTTGAGTTGTCAGACTCATTTGCTGTTGGAAAAATCTCAGATACAGTAAACTTAGCATTAGTTAAGATACCCAAGAGCCAGAATAGAGATCTGATACTAGCTGGAACCCTGGTTTCTCTCTTTATACATGATGATTATGATGATGATGATGATGATGATGATGATGATAAAAGAAGAAGAAGATGATGATGAAGAAGAAGCTTACACTGAACTCTAGGATCTAGGCAGTAAAGCCTTCAGGTCCAAGTACCTGAAAAAAGACCCAGGGGCCAGCACAGGAGGTTCTCCTCTCTGTTGTTCTCACATTTCACGTATTTGCAGAGTGAATAAAAGAATTATTGGAATAAAAGAGTGAATAAAAGCTACCTGTTGTGAAATTAAACTATGAATCTATCAGCATGACCCCTTTTCTTCCCCCCACCTCATCTCTCCTCATCCCCCGGCTCTCCCCCTTTCCCATGTGACAATAGAAATATGTGCTGCCTTGTATGGTCGGTCTGTAGACCAAGTCCTTTGCTGGCGTTGTTCCTTGACATTAGCTAAGGCTAAAGCTATTACATTTCTATTTCTCCTGAAGAATACTGTAAATTGTTTGAGCTTCTTCTGCTTAGACTACATTAAACAAAGTTGAAAGACCTGTTTTGCCTTCCCTGCTCATTCTGAATCACATTTTGTGAAACCAGGGTGGTCGTGTGTGTGTATGTGTGTTTATGCACACATTTACACATTCATAGTTGAACTGAATTGATGGAGAGGAGAGTTCAAGACAAAAATAATAAATTTCTTCAATAGTTTAAAAATTTCCTAAAAGGTAGAACAGAGATGAGGACCAACAAGAGTATAAAGTACTTACAAAAAAATCTGAGTGAGATTTTTCATTAACATGAAGTTTTGTGAGAATCCGTTGATACACCGAAAAAAAAAGAGAAAATGGCAATGAATGTAAGTTTCCAATTTTGCATTTTAAAGATACATCTTCTAGAATGATTAAAAAATACTTAACATTGTTAATATTTTATTTTAAAATCATATGTAATAAAGGCTTATCTTCCTGGTGACTAGAGCACCATAGTCTATAAGACTTTTACATAGTCATCAAAACACTAAAAATTCTTCAAAATAATTCAGGGACTAACTAGTCTTGGACACTCTTTTTGCAACCGCACAGCAAAGTCTTTTTGATAGAGTTGGGTTCCCATTGGAATAGGCTACTTTGACTTTGCTGGTGCTCACTACATTTCTTACACACAAAAAGAAAACTCCTCTATTTTCCTCTTAATGGAATGTTAGGGTGATCCCCAATGCTTGAAAAAAAGAACTTGGTTATTTTGAAAGTCTGTCTTAAGATTTTCTGTCAGTAGCACATTAATTACTGATACTAACATTTATAAGAATTCTTACAAGTCAGAGGGACGAGCCTTTACTCCATGATTCCACTGAGCACAAAACATCCACACCCTTTTCCCCAGACCTAGTGATCCAGACTTGTGGCTGTGGATACTATCTCAAGGTGAATATTATCGGCATGCATTTCTAAAGTAACTGGATGAAGGACCAAAGAGATGACAGCCCATGGGATACTTGCTACAAAAAGTAACAAAACCACCTTTCAGAGAAATAGTGTAGTCGAAAGATTTCAGTACAGTAAAGTGCTAGCATCTCATCAGGTTCTCTTGAGCCTGCAGTTGAGCCAAAAATCTCCTGAGCCAAGCTTTCTCACAAGATTTCCTGTCCTTCCTGTTTCTATGTGAGCCAGAAATACCATGAGAACGACCTTTCTTGTGGTATTTTTGCACTTCTACTCTGGGATGAGGATAATCCCATATTGGGGAAAAAATTTTAAATTGTGCAAACATTTTCAACTTTCAAACCTTCAAATGAAGTAGGTTCCTTCTTAGGAATGAAAAATTGAAATGGTGTTTGCTTGGCCCTCCCTCATCTCCCCTAGGAAGTATTCACATTCAGTGATCCCAAATTCTGTACCTTTCCTGAGATATTTTTACAAGGGAATGTGTAAAACATTATAGAAAATACAGTGGAAATTTATATCTGTGGATTAGAAAAAGTTATTCTTGAAGAAATGCGCAATGAAGAGTTGTGCTCTTAATACATTAGTATATGTGATATATTATATCATATATTTGTTTTCTTTGTTCTTAACCCCTTTGTTGCAAGGGTCAGGATATCCTGATGCTAAGTACTATTGCAAAATAACTGAACAAAAATAAAAATAGTCAAATACTTAGGAAACTCTTCAGTCGTTATGTCAAGGAAGTTTGTGACTAAGGAGTGAGGTTTAAGACATTATTCAGGAAGTATGGTAATCAAGTGCAGCACCCAACATGTGCTTATTAAATAAAATTGCCTCTCTCGATTCTAGAAAGACCTGATGCTCCCAGTCTGATGGAAAAGGGAGACACGGGCTGGAAGGACTGTCAAAAGTTTTGGATGTGTCCAACTGATGCATAAATCCTTTCCACTCTTAACAGAGAGGGAAATAAAGAAAGGCATCTCTTTCAGATAAAGTGGACCACTTTCATTGGGTTGTATATCTAGTTGTTATAGGAAGAACCGTCTGACCAATATTTTAATGATGAAATTCACAGAAAGTAGTGTCTTCAATGTTTTTCATTGTTCTTTTATATCCTCCAAGGGCATTGGTCCTTTCTCCCTTATTAGAAAAGAGAATAGGTTTGCTGGTATACTTTGCCATCCAGAAAAACAGAAAAATCAGCCGGGCGTGGTGGGGCATACCTATGATCCCAGTACTTGGGAGGCTGAGACAGAAGGATTACAGGTTCAAGGCCAACCTCAGCGACTTAGTGAGAACCTGTTTCAAAATAAAAAATAAAAAGGGCTGGGGTGTATCTGGGAGTTAGAATGCCTCTGGGTTCCATCCCCAGTACCAAAAAAAAAAGGAAAATCGCTTATCAATATGGAAAGCCAAGCTTATTAACCATGGGCTTAAAGGAATAAACAACAACAAAATTACAGTCGCCTTTGCTGCTTTCAACTTTCAAAACATGAGGTGGGAGCCATGGAAACAAAGCCCACTCCACAGTGGTCTTTCTCCTGCCCCCCAAGTCTCCTCTGTGCTTCACCAAAGAAACATCAAATGATTGTGTGATCCACCATCCCCAGAAGGAATGTAGAGCAGGAGCAACAGATTGTACATCAGCAAAAGAAAGGGCCAAGCAAAACAAAGCCCTTTGCAAGGCAAAGATGTGAAGAGGAGAGGGAGATGGGAGAGTTACAATGCCCTCCAAGGAAACGGGCTGTCCATGCAACCGTTCAAGTTCAAATTGTTCCTACAAACCCAATTTACCGGCAAGAGTGCCAAGCATAATACCACCCGCTTTCGTTTATGTCCAGGGCCTTTCACACAAGCTCCAGGGGGCATCGCTTGTTGCTGTGTCTTTCTGACTTCCAGGGTTAGCGCCTTCATCTCGGAGCCCCAGGAAACAGGAGGGCTCTGCGGCGGCTGTCCTCAATTCAAGCACTCTCATGCGGGGACAGAGCAGTCAGTGGCCCAGATATGAAGCCCACAGCGCTCTCTCTCCAGAAAGTGAATCGTCCCCACTTTCTTTCTTTTCACTACCATTTATGCCCCCTATGAACAGCCTTTAAAATGCTTGCTTTCCTTTGAAGATGGGTTTTTAACCATCCCAAGCTACATGTCCACACTGCACAAAGCCACTGCGTCTATGCATGGGGACCTTGACACTTCCCTAATCCACTTCTTTCCGAGTCAGCTCTGGAATGTGATTCGGTGTTATTTCCCTTCCAGCTGAAGGGCAGCTGAGGTTACTAAGGGATTTGACTAATAGGCCAAAACCCGGGTAGGTTTGCTGAGAACCAAATGACAGCGAAGGGGGAGGGAAGGGTGTGAAGAGGGAGGGAGAGTGTCCCATCCCCAATCCTGAGGAGCAGCCCGGCCCCATCCCCTTGAGGGCCCGGGTGGACCTGCAAGGTGGCCCCTCGACAGGCCTTCCAGAGAGAAGCTGCTGCAAACTGATTCTGCGGGTGCTCAGCCTCCCCTGTTTATCTGCAAGCTCCTTGGGGCTCCTAGAACCAGAGCCCGAGAAGCCTCTAGGCTCCCTGCAGCACAGGGATACCGCCTCACCTGACACCCCCAGATACCTGGCCTCTGGGGGACCCTCTGAGAGTCTGGGGCAAACAGGAAGCCCCCCCTCTTTGCCCCAAGTCCTTAAGGGCTAAGCCATTTGACAAACTTTGACAAGCATCAAAGACAAACGGAAAACAAATCAGGAGGAAGAGGAAAAGCAAACGCGAAACCTCGACGGTTTTCCTTCCCCCTGCTGTCGTTCCAGCTGCAGCCTGGGATTAATTAAGTGCTGTGAACTCAGTGCCTGAGAGAGAAGGAAGAGAGAAAAAAAAATGCAGTCTATCTCTAAGGAAGGAGTACAGTAACAGTTTCTCAGCAGCGAGAAACCTGGGGAGTGCATCGCTCTGTCGCCAGCGTTGGTGTGGGGAGCTGGAGAGACCGCGCCAGGCTGGAGGAAACTTGTCTTTCCAAGACTGGAGAAGATTTTGCGGGGGTTCGGCTGCCCCTGCCTGGGAAGGATTTCCCCTCTAGCAGCAGCCGCGGCCACAGCGGCGGCGGCGGAGGAGGCAGCAGCAGCCCTACCTCCTCTTCGGGGGAGCAGGGCAGAATGCCTGTGCTCGAGCGGTATTTCCACTCGGCAGAGCTAGGCAGGAGGTGGGCCGCCCCAGAAGGTGCGCTGCCCTCCTCCCGGGGCCGCCGGCCGGGGTGCCAGCAGGGGCCGCTGCCCTGGGACTTGCCAGAGATGATCAGGATGGTAAAGCTGGTCTGGAAATCCAAAAGTGAACTGCGGGCAACGAAACAGAGAGGCATTCTGGAAAACGAAGATGCTCTCCACGGCTTTCCAGGTAAATTGACGGTGGGCTGCAGAAGGTAAAGGGGCCATCTCTGATTACTCTCCGGCCCCTCCTTGAAGAGCCGGAACCATAAAAATGGGAAAAGAAGGAAGAGAAGCTGTGCAGCATAGGGTCTAAGAGAGCTGTGACTTAAAAATGTTTGCTCTATTATAGAAATGCACCTTAAAACTAAGAGTGATAAGGTAGGAAGGAGGAGCATTAGAGTGAACATCAAGAAACCTGGGTTCTGGGCTCAGCCAGCTGTAGGCTTGCCCTGTGGGCTTAAGTTGAATTTCCGGAGTTTCGGTCCCCAGGAGGAGAGGGTGGAATTGGATGCTCTTCCACATCCATCCTCCCTGTAACATTTCTTATGGACAAGTTAGACATATCTCCAACAGAATATACTGTGTGAGTTGCTTGTATGTAATTCTTCATAGAAAGTAAGACATATTTTCCAATTTTTAACTGAGCGACTACAGCATGTATAACGTTCCCACGACTGAGTTTGGCCTGCATGCTTTTTAGGTCCCGGGTAAGTTGGTAAAACTTTTTTGCCTCAGTTTCCCCCTTTATAAGTAAGAATAATACAAACACCCCTATGGGTATGAGGAAAAATCAACTCACCCACAAATGTGGAAATGATGATTCATAGGGGTTTTGTCATATCAAAAGAATGTGCTGTGTTTGGGGCAGTTGTAGAGAATGTAGCTGTTTCTAATGGTGGGCACAAGGACACGACGATGCCTAGGATCCCTGTGGAGGACCCCAAGGGGCTCCAAGAGTGCCATAACCGAGTCCAGGGTCCTCGCTCCCTTTGGGGAATATGTTGGTAAATATTTGGAAAGTGGTGGGTTCACCTGAGAAGAAAGAATAGGAATGTGTGTTTATGCATTTACCGTCTTGGCTGGCCCCCTGCAGTGGAATCTGACATACCATGGGTGGTGAGAGGTGGGGTGGACGGAAAAGATACACCAAAAATTACCTCTCTCTTTCTCATGGAAAGAGACTAGGAAATAAAAACCCGCCTGGTTTTGGGTTCAGTAACTGATGACAAAAACTTTCTTAACTTGCCTAATCATCTATAAAGAATATTCTTAACAAGTGATGATCTGGGCAAAGAAGAGGGTTGAAAAGAAGAAAATGAAAACCAATGTTGGTCTCTAGTAAACAATGAGTATTTGAGTGCTTAAGAAAAAAGAGAAGGAAACCAATCAGCCTGAGGTTTATGTGGCGTTCGGGAGATGGACGGCCCTGGGAAATGGGTCTTGGTCAGAAGAAATGAGGTAATGTGAAAGCCATCCCATATTTCATGGATTGGGGTGAGCAGAATAGGAAAAGCCACCTGGGTCTAAAATTTAACTGTGACACTTCAACTGTGACTAGCCTCAGTAGTGAAGGGTCCTATGTTTTCTCTCATGTGTGGAAGCCGGGGAGTAAGCAGGATACCAGGGAGACTTCAGCTAATGGAGGAGGAACTCCAGTGGAGCCAGGGAGGTGGTCTAGGGGAAGGAAGGGGGGAATCAATGAAGGAATCATCTCCATTGACATTATGTACATATGTGAGAATACCAATGTCAACCTCAATACCCTGTATGGGAAGGGGGGATGGGGAGGGAGCTGGGGGAAAGCCCACCAAGTGCTGTGTGCATGTATGTCACTATCACTATGAACTACATTATAATGTGAGACAATAATGCACCAATGAAAGTATAAAAATGATTAAAATGCATATTTCAAATGGTACCCTTTGATAAAACTGCCTGGTTCAACAGATGTTAGCCTGCCATGTGGGCCTGGGGATATATCGTTATTTATATCATATACTAGTAGGTGTCTAACTCCTGAAGAAGCAACCCTGCAGAACTCTTGTAACTTTTCCTTGCTTTAAGAGCTTAAGTCTTTCTGGAGGTCAGGAAGCAGAGCTAGTTGAGTCTTACCACACCTCTCCACGCTGCCTCAGTTGCCGTGGGAAGAGTCCCAGTGGCCACTTGGAAAGAAAGCTGTCCCCCAGGCTCACCTGCCTGCGAGGAGGGGCTCTGTTTCAACACCTCCCAAAGGCTGTCGGTTCCCCTCACTCCTTCCTCTCCTGCCTTCCCCTTCTCAGGGAGAGAAGGGGCTCACGATGCCTGGTGTGGGCAACAAATCTTATCATGGCCTATGCGCTGTGGGATGCATCCCAGGGATGAGCTGCCTTTCTTCACAGGTTACCTCTGGCTTCATCCCCACTCACCCTGGCCCCATACCCTCCCAGCTGCTCTTCAACTGCACCATTTCACCACTGGAGCCTGACAGCAGGGACCTCAGCAACACTTGTAGAATAGCTCAAAAAATATGCCATTTTCCCATTTTTAGAAAGTGATGGTTTATGCTGTTTTCCATTATGTATAGGGATGTATGGTAGAAAGCACCTAAAAAAATATGGAGACACATGAAGTTCTCTCTCTCAAACAAATAAATTATTTATTTATTTATTTATTATGACACTGGGGATTGAACCCAGGGGCATTCTACCTCCAAGCTACGTCCCCAGCCCTATTTTATTTTTATTTTGAAACAGGGTCTCGCTAGGTTGATGAGAGTCTCACTACTTGCTGAGACTGTCCTCAAACCTGCAATTCTCCTGTCTCAGTCTCCTAAATACTGGGATCACAAGCGTGCGCCACCACATCCAGCTTTATTTTATTTTAATATATTTTATTCATTTTATGGTACTGGGGACTGAACCCAGGGGCATTCTACCTCTGAGCTATACCCCCAGCCCTTTTTATCTTTTGTTTTGAAACAGGGTCTCACGAGGTTGCTGAGAATCTCACTATATTGCTGAAGCTATCCTCCAACCTCCAATCTTCCTGTTTTTGCCTCCCAAGTCCTGGGATTACACAGTACTCCACTATGCCTAGCTATCAGTGCCCTCAAACAATTCATACTTTGATTATTAAGCAACTCACTGTGCATCAAGTGGCTACCTCTAAGCCTTGCCTTATGCTTGAAAGGTCTTTCTTTGGCTCAACCAACTGAAAATGTTCTTTGCAAACTACAAAATCCAGTTAAAGCATCCTTGTCCCCGTGCTCCGCAATAGTTATTCATTCCCTCCTCTTTACTCTCTTTACCAATAGGTACTTAATATAGTGCAGGTATGGCACTCAACATTTTTTGCCATGCTAGTAACTGAAAACAGGAAAACTAAATATCGTAAGTTCTGTGTATATTTTGACTGCTTGTGGTATCAGATGAATCGGTTTAAATGTTTAAAAACCATGAAATTGCAGAAATTCTGAATAGAGCCAATAGTCACTTTAGAGGCCTCTAGAGACCAGTGTCCCTGGTTTAATGTAACCTTAAAAGTCCCAGCTTTTCTTTTCCTTCATGAAGGGGAGCATTATTTTTTCCTCCTGCTTCTTAGACAACATTGGAACTTTGTTCTTCAGAAGTGAAATAGGAACATGTTTTGAGATTTTTATTTAACTAATAAAGGGAGAGAGCAAAAGAATTTATGGGAAAATAAATGCATAAATATGTACTCATGAGAGGTTTTAAGATGAAGTGCACTGAATCGTAAGTGATGGAGGCAAAGGAGGGCAGAGATCTAAAGAGAGCAAGAAAGTGCTAGAAGGTGAGACGTGTGGACAGCTCCCACCATCTTCAGATCAGCATGTACTGGAGACCATGGGTGGCTGTTCCAAGCCATAAGCTGGAGAAGAGAATGGGAGATGGCAGGAGGAAGGGGGGCTGGTCACTTTTATATGTCAAGGTGTCTGGTATCTGGGATGCTCCTAAGCTGGGCGTTGGGCAGGCAATATTTACCCTCAACAGGGGCTCCGAAAGTTATTGGCATACTTGAGGTCAGCATGTCAACCCAGTTCCATGAACTGCCCCATATTATTTAGTTGTATTATTGCTCATCTCTTTTTCCTCTTTAGGCAGGGTCATCTAATTATCTGGTTAACTCCTGTATTTTAGAAATGAGGTAACTAATTCAGAGAGACTGAACAATTTGTCCTAGGCTCACACATTTATTTATTTATTTATTTATTTATACTAGGGATTGAACTCAGGGGCATTTTACCTCCAAGCTACGCCCCCAGTCCTATTTTTTATTCTTTATTTTGAAACAGGGTCTCGCTAAGTTGCAGAGGGCCTCACTAAGTAGCTGAGGCTGGCCGCGAACCTGTGATCCTCTTGTCTCAGCCTCCCAAGTACTGGGATTACAAGCATGCGCCACCACACCCAGCTCAGGTCACACATTTAAACTGTCAGAATCAGACCAGGATCTCAGTTGCCCAACTCATGATCAGGACACATGCTAGGTAACATAAATTTACACTTAAAACAACACATGGCTTTATTGATTATATGTTGATGGGGCAAACATGAAAATTCATGACACAAACCCTGGTCAAAACAGGAAAATAATAGTACCACACAAAATAATTCAAAGGATTGTGCCTCCTTTACATTTCTCTACTGACTTTGCAGGCTTTAGTTTTAGATCTAAATTTCAAGTGCTGGGAAGGTCCAGAGGAACATCCTCATCTATTATTAACATAAATTAAGCTATAGCACAGCAGCGAGAGGAGGCACTGGAGCAGGGAATGGGCAGAGGGAAGAAGGACGAGAAACAACAGGTGGCTTCTCGGATGCTGTGAGCACAAATATTATTCTAATTATGATTCTAGCCAGCAAGCAGTTTAAGACTAGACATCCCCTAGCAGGACTTCTTAGTTGAATAAATAATTTGATTTTGAAATTCAACCACATAACTACAAACTCTACAGCTGTGGAGCTTTACCTTTCATTCTGGTGTCTCTGGTCTAAATTTTACATTATATTTTACTTATTTATTAGACTTGTTCCCATTTCAGTAACCTTTGGTTCCAGAAAAATATAAAAATACATACCTCACTTTCTCAAAAAAAAAGCCCCACCATCCATTTCCTCATAGCTATTGTAACTTGTCCCACATTTCAGGGAAACTACAAATATCAGAAATTTGCTTTATACCCAGCCCTGGATATCAAACAGCATCAAACAAGAAAATTTCCAACAGAATTCTGACTCCAGAACTCTGCAATTCAAATTGACACTTAAAGTACAATTTTGAAATCTCTCAATTATATCAGGCATGATATAAATTAAATACGTTAAGGATCGAGCACGCTAATCATTATAATTCAAGGAGAATTTATTGGATGCTTAGTGTATACCAGGGGCTGTGTATAACAGGCAACACAGGCTCAGGGATGAATCAAAGGTTTAATGAGAGAAAAACAATTATGAATTAATGAATCAAAGTTCAATCTACAGCTTCAGTGTGAAAACAAGCACTTGTTCCTTGAAACCTCTCTGTCCACTCAAAATACTGACTGTAAAACTGGTGAAATTAAAAAACACTTGTAAAAATTCATATACACTTCCAAATACTCATCAGTGCCTAATGATTTTATTCAAAGCAGAACAAATTGATTTAAAAATCAATTTGTCTCAACAGCAGATAACCTGATATTAATTCATAACATTTTTTCTAAAGCTTCTGCTTGTGGACATTAATCTGCATTCAGTCTGTAGCTAGACTGGATAATAATCACTGGCAATTTAATTCATCTTTTAAAGAGGGATGCAAAACTGAGTCAAGACCAGAGCACATCATTTCACCTTGAGCCAAACCTCTTCTTGCACTTGATTTGTTTTTGTGAATGACACAAACCCATATTTAAAATGGTTCTCTCCCTGGGCGTGGTGGCGCAAGCCGTGATCCCAGTACTTGGGAGGCTGAGACAAGAGGATTGCAGGTTCTAGGCCAGCCTCAGCAACATAGCAAGACCTTGTTTCAAAATAAAAAGTTAAAAGGGCTGGAGGTGTAGCTCAGAGGTAGAATGCCCCTGGGTTCAATCCCCAGTACCACAAACAAACAAACAAATAAATAAATAAATAAATGGAAATGGTTTTCTCCAGCTTCTCAATTCCAATTGGTTTTAAATCCATTTAAAAGGCTCAGAGGGTCAGAGGTTAGTGGCAGGATTGCAATTGGAAAGTTTTTAAATCCTGGATCTCCATTACTGGACTATGTGACCCTAGCCAAGTCACTTCACCTCTTCGTGCCTTTCTCTACTTTAAGAAGCACCTTCACATAAGATTGTTGTGAAGATTAAATGAGATACGACCCCCCAAAAGTGCCTATAAAGAGCCTCACTAAAACTCTCTCAGTAAATGGTAAATATAACATACAATTACAGGTGTTGTTGTCTTCTCTCCACCCTTCCCCTCCTCTCTATTCAGTTATATGGCCCTTGGTGAAACCTCTTGTTTTTATTTTCATTTTTATTCATTTGTTTTATTTTGTTTGTAATCTGATAGTAGCCTCCAATCTTAGTATTCTCCTCCAATGTCAGTATCTCTCTTCTTTCTGCTCTGGGGTTTAGAATAGCAATGTTAAAAAGGAAAAAGCAGAATTTTCTTGCCCTTCTTCAAACTCCTTCTATGATGTCTGCAGAGAAAATCCCAATTCTTTCATCCTGCATTCAAAGCTCTCTACTCTCTGGAACTAGCTTTTCCAATACTATTTTTCATTGTTAGCCTCTGAGCACATATATTCCACCCGGACAAGATAAGTATCCCACAGCTTCCTATTTGCTTTCAACTCATTGTTCCCAGTGCTTAAAATGACTCTCCTCCTTGTCCCTAATTTCTCCTACTCCTTAATACCACACTCACATCCCAGCCTCTTCATGAATTCTCCCTGAGATTACTGAAGAAAAATACAACTGGAAGCCGGGCATGATGGTGCACACCTGTAATCCCAGTACTTGGGAGACAGAGACAGCTGGATCACAGGTTTGAGGATAGCCTCAGCAAATAGTGAAACTTTTTTTTTTTTGTGTGGTACCGGGGATTGAACACAAGGGCGTTCTACCTCCGCGCTACACCCCCGGCCCTATTTTTTATACTTTATTTTGAAACCGGGTCTCACGAAGTTGCAGAAGGCCTCACTAAGTAGAGAGAGAGAGAGAGAGAGAGAGAGAGAGAGAGAGAGAGCTGAGGCTGGCCGCGAACCCGGATCCTCCGGTCTCCGCCTCCCAAAGTACTGGGATTACAAGCGTGCGCCATCACACCTGGCTAATAGTGAAACTTTCATCAACCTAGTGAGACCCTGTTTGAAAATAAAAATAAAATAGGGCTGAAAGTGTAGCTCGGAGGTAAAATGCCCCTGGGTTCAACCCTAGTGCCACAAAAAAAAAAAATACAAACAGCCCTTCATATCCATGGGTTCTGTATTCATGGATTTAATCAATTGTGGATCAAAAATAATATTAGTAAAAATGCATCTGTACTGAACATGTACAGATTTTTTTCTGGTCATTATTTTCTGAGCAATAGTGTCACAACTATTTGCACAGCATTTACCTTGTAACAGGTACTATAAGTAATCTAGAGGTGATTTAAAATATACGAAAGGATGTGCATAGGTTCCGTGTGAATGCCATGCAGTTTTATATAATGGACTTGAGCATCGGTGGATTTTGGTGTCTGCATGAAGTCCTGGATCCAATCCCCCATGGATAACCAGGGATAACTGTGTGTCTTCCTCTTCTGAAGTCTCACAGAACTTTCTTTGTGTTTATTTCACAGGCAAATCGCTTTATTTTGTTATAATTAGTGTATTTTTGCTTCTTCCCCTCCCCTCCTCTTTGAGAGTCTAGAGAACATTCTATTTTCTTTGTGTTCTCCCTTACATCTTTCAGTTGTCAGCCACTCAATACATTTTGATATGTGGAGAAAAAAAGAAAATTATCAGAAGGAATAAAATCGTTTACAAGTTGCCATTAAGTACATGGATGAACACTTTTTTTCCTAGGGACTGATTATTCAAGAAACATGAACTCTAGTTCTTCCTTTTAATGGAATCATTTTTAAACTTATATACTAGCAGAAGATCAGGATTAGTCATTATGTCTTTTAAAATAATACACAAGAGGAAATTTCAGAACACAAAACGAACACAAGACAGTTCTCTCCTCACATAGAGAAGTTATTATTTACTGATAAATACAAAAATTTAGAGCAAATGCATACAAATTATGCATGCATTTCTATACTCCTAAAATAATTGCTCTGCTAGTGCATCTTGGAATGCTTTGCATAGTTTCCGAAGCTGCTTCTCTTATAGATAACAACAGTCTGTATTCTTCCCAACATGATCTCAAAAATAGAGTGCAAAAGGTGTATGTTAACCCAGTCCTACAAATGAGCTTTTGAGGAAATGAAGCTGAATGGAGGATGTTATTCCCACATCCTCTACTCTTTGTCTGACAGCAGTGTGTTCTGTCTCTCTCTCTCTCTCTCTCTCTCTCTCTCTCTCTCCCGTTTCTTTCTTTCTTTCTTTCTTTCCTCCCTCCCTCCCTCCCTCCCTCCCTCCCTCCCTCTTTCTTTCTTTCTTTCTTTCTTTCTTTCTTTCTTTCTTTCTTTCTTTCTTTTAGACCTAATTGGTTTAACCGGATAGAAAAACACTGACTTTTGCATCAGACTAATTCCTGGAAGGAATTAGCAGCTTTATTATAAAAAAGACCAAGAGCTCCAAGTTATTTTTTAAAAACTCACAGAAGCAACTGATTCTTCTCTTTAATTATCAGTACACAACATAATACATAGTGGGTACATCTCACCCTATAAAAAATAGTAAACAAAATGCACAGTACTTGTACAATGTCACACTCTAACTATATATACACACAGCATAAAATTTATTCTTTCTTTTTCCATTTATCCCTCTCTGCCTTTCCATAAATTTCTGTTTGGAATTGACATCAATATCTAAAGAGACCACTCCAAGAGATGAGTTTTATATCTTTGTACTTGTCTTAAATTTCCTCAAACTGCAAAATGATCAGAGACCCTTCCTTCAAAGCACTTGTCATCCAAAAATTCCACATGGCATCTATTTTATAGGTTATAAACCAATCTCCTGTCCCCAGCATTTTGTCACTTCATGCTCTCTCCACAAGGCTGGGGGAGTCCTAGAGCTTGCAGCTCACCTCCTTATCACTACCGACAAGATAAAAACTTAAAAGTCGGCCTTGCGTGCAATTAGAAGGCATGGTTAACAAAGACAAAGCAGCTTTGGTTGGGCATGGCCTTGAGTCCACGGGGTCATGCTTGCTGCAGGAAAATAAAATCCCTAGAGAGAAAAGAAGAACAAATTTCAAAAGAGATTGGGCAGCACTTGCTTGAACTTGATAATAGAAACTGAAAGGTACAAGAGCCAGAAAAATGTAAAATAAAGTCAAGATGAGAGTTACAATGAGGATGAATGTAAATCTTTTGTCAAACTATTGAAAAGGAAAATTGAATAGCCAAGGGTAATAAGACACATAGAATGCAGTAATTAGCTTTTCCAGTTGGGGCCTCAGATGCTCCTCAACCTCTGGAAGTAAAGTTAAAGCGTTGTGTTTCCTTCTCCAAATCTCCAAGTTTCACACATAAATCTATGTGCAGAAGTGACAGGCACTTCAGAAACCCAAAGATATATACATCTAGAGGATCTGTGACAGCAGTTCATTCAGAGAGGCAGATAGAATTTGGCAAAGAAGATGATTTAAAAAGAGAAGAGAAAAACCGGGTGGGGTGGCGCACGCTTGTAATCCCAATACTTGGGAGGCTGAGACAGGAGGATCACAGGTTCGCGGCCAGCCTCAGCTACTTAGTGAGGCCTTCCGCACCTTAGTGTGACCCTGTTTCAAATTAAAAAATAGGGCTGGGTGGCGTAGCTCAGAGGTAGAATGCCCCTGGGTTCAATCCCCAGTACTGAGAGAGAGAGAGAGAGAGAGAGAGAGAGATAGAGAGAGAGAGAAAGAAAAGAGAAGAGAAAGAAATAGGTAGAGAACCAGGCATAGAGCACCAGGGGAAGGAAGCAAGGCGAGGTCACTACAGAGGGACTGGATTCAAGCAGAAGTGTGATTAAAACACATGCTGAAACAAGGAGGAAACTGTTACCATTTAAAACATTTGTAACAGAGATTTCAAATTCCCACCCTCAATTATGTAATAAAATACAGCCTATTTCTCTTCTCGAACCAATCAAATTTTGCTCTGGAGCCCACCCTACTGGGGAATAAGAAGATTTAAACTTCCTAATGAACAACATGGTGGTCATTCTTCTCTGGATTCAATGACTTCTTCTGAATAAATACTTTCCCTCCTCTTGCTCCTCCCCAAGATGGCTTCTGGGTTCCCGCGTACCTATCTGCACATTTCCACCACACACACACATAAGGTGCCCACCTGAAGGGGCAGACCATAGGCACCTCCATCTACCGTGACTCTGCTGTGACTGCCCTCCCACAATTCCCCAGGGCATCGCTGTCCACTCCGCACTCCGCACCTCTCCCTCTAGAACATGGCCTTCGCCTGTGCTATATATTCTTTCCTCCCAGGAGAAGGAAGTCTCAGTGTGGAGCCATACCCACAAGGCCTACTTCTCAATGTGACAGAGATCTTTATTATATTAAATTATTAAAGAATGAAGAGATTCCCTTTGTCTTTCCACAAAGAGCAGTTTTTAAGATTAGTCTTCTATTGCAAACTCACACACAAAACAAACAAACCCAAAAACCTGTTACTCTGAAGGTCAAACAATGAAAGTGGACTCCCTCTTTCTCTTCTCATCCTGGCTATAACATTCCTAATTAAACCCAATGGTTACTTCTGGTGGGGCAGAAAGGGAGATTGTGCCCAAGAGAGTAAACACACACACACACACACACACACACACACACACACACACACATAGACAGACACACACGCACATAGACACATGAATATCTATCAACCAACTTTATCTTCATTACACATTGGTTGAACAAGGTTGACTGGCTTCTCTATCCCTTGCTCCCTTTCTGTCTCTTAAAATATATACATGCATTTCAGCAACCATCTAAGGACTTGGACACTGCAAAGTTTCACTGAATGAGTGTAATGCATGAAACAGGGCGTGTTCAAATCACACCTCTCTCGTTGGCTTCCACATTGAAAGCTGAGGTTTTGTGTCTGCTACTCATTGGCACTGTGGTCGAAATGATCCAATGCATTGTACTCTGGACAGGTCTGATCCGTTTCCATTGCTTGAATGCTAAGTGGACATTTCTGAGAGCTCTCCTCCTTTCTCTGGCCCCTGGCCACTAGGGATGGGAGGTGCTGGAGAAGTAAGAGTGAACTATAGTAAAGTTGCCTGCATTGTAGCACGACTTATTATGTTCTAGCATTGTAGCAGAAATCATTATTGCCTCCTTCCAAGATGACTGATTCAGAGAAACTCCTGTCTCCTCCCTGTCCTCCCCTCTATAACTGGAGCTTTAGGTACGCCTATCCCCTTTGAATACCGAGTTTCACACTGCTTTTACTGGATCAGTCCCTAATTCTATAGTGGAAGAAAATAAAATATTTGCTTATCAGTTAAATTAGTAGATAAGAGCCAGGCATGGTGGTGCAGGCTTGTAATCCCAGTACTTGGGAGGCTGAGACAGGAGGATTGCAGGTTGGAGGATAGCCTCAGCAAATAGTGAGACTCTCATCAACCTAGTGAGACCCTGTTTCAAAATAAAAATAAAATAAAATAGGGCTGGGGGTGTAGCTTGGAGGTAGCATGTCCCTGGGTTCAATCCCCAGTATCACCAAAAAATAAATAAAATTTAATAAATTAGTAGATATTTTTTTAAATGTGCACTCATCAGATTTATAAAGTCTAGAGAAATTTCTTTCAACCCCCTTTAGGACAGAAATGCCCTATTTAGCTTGATTAATGAACTATAGAATGTGGACACACAAAACTGGACTAAAACAAATTTTGTTTTGAAAAAATTTTGAAAATGTCTCAAATAGTCCAAAAACAACTTGGAACATCCTAGGAAGTCACAGAATGTAAAATAATGTTTTAATATTACATGCAAATATTTAGCTTCTTATACCATACAATGAGTATTAATCAAATAGGGATTTTTCCCAACTTAGAAGAAATTGAAATCTATACTTACTGGTTATTTATTCAAGATATTCAGAAAGAGAAATTAAACTTCAATTTAATTTAAAGAGAAACTAATTTCAATTTGATTTAAAGAGAAATTCAAATTCTAGGTTTCTCTTCCAAAGCAATTCAATTGAATAACTTTTCAGTGTCAATTCAGTGCTTAGCATTGTGTTATAATCCTGGGAAGAGGGACAAAGGAAGTTAGATTATGACTTGTTAGAAGAGACAGGTATATAAGCAACTCAATGATATCAAGGCAGAAATGGCATGTTTTACAATACATAAAAATAATACTCCCTGGTAATATGAGGAAGGACCGAGAATATTCATTCACCTAAATTTATTGAGTGACTATCATGTACTAAATCTTGCCTTTGGTACCTTAGAATATAAAGATTCATAAGCCAAAAAACACTGAGGTAGATGAATGGGTCGGCGGATAAATGGATAAATGGATGGATGATATACTAGACACAAAGTCTATGACAACTTCCCACACATGAAGGAGTGATTAATTCTGTCTGTGTGATGGGTGGTGAAAGATCAGAAAGGAGGTCATTTTTTTAAGATACCAGTCACAGTAAGTTATATTTCTGCAAATGAAAAAGAGATAGAAGACACTGAAGGAAGAAGAAACAATAGGGCAAAGTGCAAGAAATGCTGGGGATGTCAAATTGTGGTGTATGGAGTGCACTGGTGAAGGGCTAGAGATGAGATTAGAAAAGTAGGCCGAGGGCCAGGCTGCCGAGGGCTCATCTGCCTTTCTAAGGAGTGTATCCTCTGGCAATGAGAAAGCTTCAAGTGATTTTAGTAGAAAATGGCAAGATAAATTTTCTGTTTCAGAAAGATCACTCAGCACCAGTGGCTGGTAAAAAGGTGGACTTGGAGTTAAGATACTGATGAATTTATAACCTTAAGTTTGATGTTCGGTGACTACGTTTGCTAGATGTTGAGAATTTTGAGATGATGAATATTTTGCCTTGAATTTACAACCTGAATTTTCCCAAACCACAAGAAATAGTGTACAAATCATCAAGTATTACCACGTGATATACCCTATCCTGAACAATTTCTTTTCTTATGTTTTCTATCCAGAGCCGCCATCCCATGTATGATCATCTCTTCCTCAAATTCAAGACACAATTCTTAATTTGTGTCTCATAATCTGAAAACAGTTTCTAGATACGGTACTTTGCCAAGTCATGTTTCTTCCTGTTTTGAGGTTGACCTTTTTTTACTTTTTAAGCAAGCAATTCTTTCAAGGCTAGGTGCCACAGAATGGATGGGGAAATGTATAATAAGAACACAATTTTAAATGTAGCTTATAATGTAGTGACTTAGTTAAAACCCTGTACTTGTAAACAAACCAAGTGTGATAGGTACTCCATGAGGACTAGACATTAATTGGCCCTATCTGGGGTGACCCAGAAAGGCTTTGTTTTGGACTGATCATTACAGCTATGACTCTAAGATGTTAAGATCTTAACAAAATGTGAGAAAGTGACCTTGTGGGTGAGGAAATTAACATGAACATAGGTACAAAGGCAGACATGCACGAGAAATGATTGGGAATAGAGATTAGTCACTTAGCTTGGCATAGTGTTTGGAGTAAAGAACAGTGGGAAACGGAGTCAAAGACTTTGGAGGCACCCGACTGCATACAGACAAGAAATCTTAACTCTTTGTAGAACTATTGAAAATGACTTAGTGGAAAAGGGAGAGGTCTTTGGATTTTACAATGGAAATGGGCCTTTGAGATCATCTGGTTAAACTACTGCATTTCTTTATGTTTTATACTTTTATTGGTGCGTTGATGTAATTATGCATCACAGTGAGGTTCAAAGTGATACAAACATACATGCACACACACTGGGTATGCTTCTCTGGATCTGCCCCACTCCCACCTACTCCCCACACATGTTAGTGAGATTGGTAGTGATTCCTTCATATATGGACAGCATTACGTGTTTCCTTCATCAATTCTCCTTTTCCCCTCCCCACCTCCCTTTCCCAATCCCCTTTTGCTATTCTACTGGTCTTTCTCCTCATTTATCTGAAGTCCCTTTTGTTTCCTATTTTCTCTCTAGCTTCCACTTATGAGAGAAAACCTATGACCCTTGACTTTCTGAGACTGGCTGATATTATCTAGCATAATATTCTCTAGTTCCCACTGTATTTCTTTAAAATGAGAAAACTGAGATCCCACAAAAGTTGCACAACATACTTGGAGTCACGGAACTGGTAATTGACTACACAAAGGCGAGCTTGAAGTCCCTCCACATCTAGCCATCCCATCAACTCAGCCATGCTGCCTGTCATGGTCAAACCCTAGGGCCTCTCAACCCCAGAAAGGCTTCTACACGATCATCTCTCTACGTCTAATTTTCTGTCCTTCTCACTTTCAAATACTTAACATCTCTGTGACTGTGAAACCTAAGTGTGAGCTGTCCATCGCTACATGAGCAAGAATTATGTGTGTCCAGGCTGAGCATCTCTAATCTGAAACCCAAAAATGCTCCAAAATCTGAAACTTTTTGAGCACTGATATGATGCCATGGGTGGAAAATTCCATACCTGACCTCATGTGACAAGCCACAGTCAAAACCCAGACACACTAAAAATATTGCATAAAATTACCTTCAGGCTATATATCTAAGGTGTAGATTAAACATAAACAAATTCCATGTTTAGACTTGGGTCCCATCCCAAAATATTTCATTATGTATATATAAGTATTCCACAATCCCCAAAAATCGAAATTTGAAACACTTCTGGTCCCAAGCATTTAAGATAGGGGATATTCAACCTGTACATACATTTCAATATGTACATATATTTATAAGCATATCTTTCTCTGGTTTTCAAACTTAGATTGTAAGATGTCTGGGCTAGTTCCATGCCCTGTCTTTGGGAACTTTCCCATCTAAATTACCTGCAATGTACTAATAGGGTAGTCACTCACCAGAACAGAATGCCATAGGTGTGAATTTAACCAATGTAAAGGACATTATATACAAGATAAATAGATAGACATGGACGCTGCTGATTCCTTAACCATCATAAATGAAATGTTACTGTGACCCTGTCAATAGACAGCTCTACTCCTTTCTCCACTGTCACCTAGAAGTAGCGTTTCAGGAGGCTGGGCTAGGCAGGGCCAGTAGAAGCAGTAGTCTGTTGTACATTTTTTCATAAACCACTGAGGATTCACCTGTCAATTCCGCAGGATCTCTTTGCAAACGGTGCTGAGCACGTTCCATGCCTGTGCTCAGAAAGCAAGTTGAAGATTGAGCAACACGTAGATGAGACTTTACACACTGCACAAGCCTATCTCCAACCACTCATTTCTCTTTCCTGCTTCTAGAAGGTGTTTGTGTCCCCAAAGAGGAGAGTACAGCCTTCCGGGGGCC
>PVJS01026633.1:0-26853 GCA_004027185.1 Glis glis
ACCCGGTTTCAAAATAAAGTATAAAAAATAGGGCCGGGGGTGTAGCGCAGAGGTAGAACACCCCTGTGTTCAATCCCTGGTACCGCAAAAAAAAAAAAAAATGCAGCCCACTGAAGCTGGGGCTGAACAAATCGAAAACAAGCAAGGGGAGCCAATGCCCAGAGGCAGCTTAGAATTTTGTTTATATTTTGATCAAACTTTGAATTAAACCATAGCACTCTCAACTTGTTCAAACCTTCCCCACACCACTTTGGACAGTTGCTCACAGGACTGTAATCTTTTCGTGTCTACTACACCCTAGAGTTGCTGAAGCCTTTGCACTTTAATCTCATTTCACCCTCACACTTAGGCTGCAATGGAAAATGGGTGTCATTATCCCACATCTCCGATAAAGAAACTGAGGCTCAGTGGTCTTACTCAAAGACTCCTTACTCGGACACTTGCTCAAAGTCATACAATGGGACTCTGATAAAGCTGGTCCTCAAAACTTGGTCTGTAAATGCCAGCACTCTTCCTTTTTTTCCTTCCTGTTGCCTCCTTGATTCTTAAACTACTGCATCAGAATTAAACCAGATCATCAAACTGCTATCTGCACCCTGCTGGAGCAAGAAATGCATGGGTTAGCTCCAGGCCTAAGAGAACCCATAGTACCTTCCTCTCTCTTCCCTGCCAGCTTCTCCCTTCTCCCCGCCATCCCAAACTCAGCCCAGCAGGAAGGCTGACTTGCCCAGTGAGGGAGGCTGCTTAAAAAGACTATTCCAATTACCATTTTAATTAACATCAGATTGACATAATGACAGACCAGCTCAGGAAATCTGGCCTGAGTTGCACTGATATTCATTGGAGGGCTCACAATTGCAGAAGCTCTTTTTTTTTTTTAACCACCTCCAAGTTTTCCTAATCATTTGAGGAAAGATGGTAAGAAGCACATAATCCGAATTTAAAACAATGGGATAGAAAATTGCTATTCTCATGAGCACTCTGAGGAGGATGACTGTGAGGACCACACACCCTAGCCCAGACGGGTTTACCACCCTGGAGAAGCAGCCTGTGTTCACTGCAGTCTGTAAGGTCAACTCGACTGTGGACTTTCATGCATTGTTCACCGGTCCATTCATCTTCACACAGTTCTGCACCTAGTCTCATCATTAATCCTACTTTGTTTCTTATGCATTCTTTCACTTAGCCTGTGTTCATTTGTTCATCCTTCTGTTCTCTCATTTATTCACTGGCAGACAACCTACCCATTTACCTAATAATATTTTCTGGACAGACACAGCCCCAATGAATATCTACTAATGTTATCTACTGGTTTCCCCCTCGATCCTACAGGTCACTGGCTGGGTGCAAAGAAAACACTTGGCTTTTGCTGAGTTTATAAGAGCATCCTCCGCCCAAGAAGAGCTGCAAAGGGAAAGACACTGTGCTGGATGCATTTACCTGTTCCACAAAGATGGCACTGTAATGCAGGCACAGATCAAGGGAGGGACATCCAAAGGGTGATTGACCTAGCCAAGGACTTTAAGGAATCTGAAAGTCTATGATTGCCAAAAGGGAGGGGGCAAATGGGGGAATGGTTACGAAAGTCCCATGCCCATGATAAGCACTGAGACCACAGCCTGATCTAATGAGGACATGCTGGGAGGCCAGGGATGTGTCAGGGGCATGGGGGTGAAATAGGGGGTGGCTTATCCAAGGGTCTTGAGTGCCAGGTAAGTTTGTCCCTCAAAAACATAGTTGTTCTCAAACCCTGTCCCTCAGAAGAATGTCTCTGGAGCCAACCTGGATTGTTGCTTCTTTCTCAACTCAGAGAGGAAAATAATAATCTAAAGGGTGGAGTTCTTTCAATGAAAAATTTAAACTAGTGTTCCTTCCTCGTGGGTCCCAGGGTATAGTATGAGAGGGTATCAGTTCAGCACTAAGATAAATACTTTTTATTTAGAGGCATCTGTTCCAGGATTGCAGTTGGTGGGAGCTGTGGGAGCTGTGGTCCTCATCACTGCTGTTGCAAAAGGCAAATTAGGAAGAAAATGCCTAGAGTGGCCAGGCTTAGAGAGATCCGTATTTAGATCCCTCTCAGCTATCTGTCTTAGGTGGGCACAGCCCCTGGGTTTGCCTTGAACCTACCCCCTCCAAACTGGTCGTTCATCAATTTCTGTCCATCTCCCATGGTCATGAACTATTTGCCAACCATTGTAACTGAACCTCACAAATTTAGTTCTACTCAGTAGTGCTAGAGTGAACTTCCCTGAGCTGGTTTGGACTGGTACAGGCTGGGCTGAACTGGATCAACTGGGCAGACTTGGGGAAGTGGAAAGAGGCTAATCTGAATCAAGCCAAACAGTACTAGAATAGAAGAAGCTTGGCAGGAGACCATCCAAACTGGGCTAGGATCCTGGAAGATTCATTGTACAGGAATCTCAACTCAAACACATCCCTAGGGCTCTTCCTTTAGGGCTGTACTGTCCATACCGTCCCCCAGGCTAAGCCAAAGGGTCCAGCTCCCTCTCTCACCTCCTCCCTGAGTTCAGCCTTTATTAGAGCTTCCAAGGAGACCACTGCATGCTACAGACCTTCATCTCTCAGCCATGATTTCATTTGATCTGCATGAGTTCATTGGAGGTAGAGGGATGAGGTACACTTACAATAGCTCAGAGAAGGCTGGGGCTGTCTTTGGGCACCTCTACCACTCTCCTCAAGTCTAGCCAAGCTCCCAACATTAGTGTTAGGGTTATGGTTAGGGTGAGCCTTGAAGTTTCCCCAGCAAGGTGTTATGTCCAATCCCAAAGGTGAGAAAGGCGGGTTCTACACAGCACACCTGGCTCCTTGAAGGCCACTCTAGTCTCTTGCTGATGCTCACTGCAAATACCCCCCCCTTTACATTCGGGGCCATGTCCTGAATGTTGGGGTTTGTGGCCTCTGGAAATTCAGGATCAGAGCATTATGCTCATGTTACAGTGGGAGCAGCGCTGTGGGTTCTTTCCTTCAATTCAGATCAGACTATCTGAAGAGAGGAAGTAAAACTAACAGGCAGCTCAGTTGTAGCTTTAACAAAATTTTATTACAAAGTCAGTAAGAGATAGAAAAAGAGAAGAGGAAAAGGAGCGTGTCTGGAAGACACACTGGAGAGCCCAAAAGTGGAACTCTCCCCTCCCTCCGACCCCAACCCCTTAAATACAAGTTTCACATTGGTATGGTTTTATCAGCGTTACCAAGGCAATGAGCTAGTAACTTATTTCTTAGGCATAACTTATTCCTTAGGCAGGTGGTGCCTTCTAGTCTGCTAAGTGCACTTACTAAGTGCAGAGGTCAATCGTCTACCTTGTTTTTACCCCTGTTGTATTGGGCTGTATTGGTTGTCTATCAACTATGGGCACTTTGATGTAAAGCATGGAGTTTGCCTTTCTCATACTGAGGCCGAGTCACAAAGAATAGGAGGGAAACAGAGGCACTGATTACAGCCAGTGTGGCTGTGCACTGTGATCTTAGGGCTAAAGCCTTAACTGCCTCTATGGTGCTCTTAAGTCTCTGCGTGCCTCTAAGGCTAGAGGCTTCAATTGTCTTTACATTCTTACTATGGGTTAATCATTTAGAACAAAGGGGCAGAAGAGAAGGGAGGGGGAGCTCTTGGAATGTACAGAGCTACAGCCTCTCCCTGCCTCAATGACTGCCTTTTACATTTTACTAGAAATTAATATCAGAGCAATTTTCCAATACTGGCACACTCACACCCTCTCCCACAGGCCCGCTGAGCATTGCTTGAGAATATCCCTTATCCCCGCTCTTCTCCCTCTCTGTTCCTTTCCTTCCCCACTGTGTGGCTTTCTTATTCTGCTGCCTTCCCCTGGAATATCAAGATTTTCCTGATTGTTCTGCAAAGATCCAGTTGGTGCCTTGTGGTGTGGGGACTGCTTCCCCCAACCCGACCATTTCTTTGTTTATCACTATTTTTTAACCCAAGGAATGGAAGACAAAGGCATTGCTACTCTGGTGCAGAAGGAGGAGAGAGGATAGTTATTATTTACGTTGCTAAGCCTCTAATAAGCACTAAATTGCTTTTCAAAAAGTAAGCTGTTATGGTTTGAATATGGTTTGTTCCCATCCAGACTCAGGCTGAAGCCTGAATCCTCCAAACAGCAATGTTAGAAGGTGGAGCCTCATGGAAGGGGTGTAGGTCTTGAGGGAGGAGCCCTCATGAATGGATCAATGCCCTTCTCCCATGAGTGAATTCTCAATCTTGCAGGACCAGATTAGTTTCCATGAGAGAAGATTGTTATGAAACTAAGCTGCCTCTGGTGTCTTGTGTCTTCTGCAAGCACACACTTGCACCTCTGTTTTTTCACCATGAGTTGAAGCAATATGAGGCCCTCACTGGTACCATGCTCTTGGACTTTCCAGCCATCAGAAGCATGAGCCCAAATAAACCTCATTCCATTATAAATAACCCAGTCTCAGGTATTCTGTTATAGCAATAGAAAAGAGACCAACATGAGTTACCAACGCTACCATCATCTTACATATTGCTTGAACTCATAAGTTAATGTTTATCTCTCTCTTTTTTTTTTGTGGTACCAGGGATTGAACCCAGGGGCATTCTACCTTCGCGCTACACCCCCAGCCCTATTTTTTATACTTTATTTTGAAACTGGGTCTCACAAAGTTGCAGAGGGCCTCACTAAGTAGAGAGAGAAAGGGAGAGAGAGAGAGAGAGAGAGGGCTGAGACTAGCCACGAACCCGGATCCTCCGGTCTCCACCTCCCAAAGTACTGGGATTACAAGTGTGCGCCACCATGCCTGGCTATCTCTCATTTTTAAAGCTGGAAAACTGAGGCTTACATAGCTAAGAATCAATGCCATAGCTAAGTACCCACCTGGTCACTTTTGGTTACACCATACTGAAGTGTCCTGCCCTCCCCGCCTCCCATCACCTACGACCATGACCCAGTAGGGAGGATGGAACCAGTCTGCCTGTTCCTGGTGTTCCCACACTGCATCATATGGTCATGACATTTGTTGGAAAATGAAAATCAGTCAGATCAAAAATGGAAAGCCACAAACGGAACAAAGGTCAGTTATTGAATTAAGCTATTTTCTCTCTCTCTTTTTTTTAACATAATTCAATCAAGCTGATTTATGTGTGGGGCCCCAGCCAGTTCTTCCTGCATGTTAAACTGCCCAGGATGTGAGTAAGAATGGAAAGTCATGGGAATTCATTCCATGAGGCTGCTGGATACACAGGCCACTGCTCTCGTGAGGGGTGGGAAAGTCACAGATCTTGAACTGGTAAGGTCTGGGTGGCCCCAGCTGCTTTTTCAACATGAACAGGGAGGATTTGGAAAAGACATCATCACACTGACATTCAGATACCATTAGGGACCTACTCATGGACTGAGTTGCCAACCAGTACCATCCTTGTCCTGGCCTGGTCTTTGATACAACACCTAGGCTGGCTCACAACCATACAGGGTTGCTCCCAAGCCCAGTCCATCCCATCTCAGCTCCCAGAATTCCTTGCATTTGCTTGTCTTGCAGGTCCTGACTTTTTTTTTTTTTTTTTGGTGGTACCCGGGATTGAACCCATGAGGGTTCTACCTCCGAGCTACACCCCTGGCCCTATTTTTTATACTTTATTTTGAAACCGGGTCTCACGAAGTTGTGGAGGTCCTCACTAAGTAGCTGAGGCTGGCCACGAACCCGGATCCTCCGGTCTCCGCCTCCCAAGTACTGGGATTACAAGCGTGTGCCACCACGCCCAGCTAGGTCCTGACATTTTTGCATTAAATCCATTTAGAGTGAATCATTTACCCGGTCTAATTTTCCCTATCTTAAAGGCCTGCAGTTCAAATTGTTTCTCTAATCGGACTGTTTCATTACTAATTTTATTGGATTAATTTTTGATTAATGTGCCTGAGATCCAATAGGACTTTTTCTCCCCCCCCATTACTTGAAGAAAATAAAAAGTTGAAAATTGAGCCTATGCCTGTCCAGAGTGATGCATCTTGGGAGTATCAGAAGGCTGGTTCCAGGAATGGAAAGAAAATACACCACTTGAAAGGAGTCTTAAATGATCAAGAACCATTAGCCAAATGAATCAAAGATATTACATAGTTAATAATAATTGTCTTTACTTGAGTGCTGGCTGGCTCCAGCACAACTCTGAGAGCTTTAGTATAAAATAACAGTTATTAGAACAGCCTTGGAAATCCAAGTGTCTGGGTTCAAATCTTAGTTCGGTTGGTCACTTATTACTGAGTGACCTTAGACACTGAGCTACTGACCTTTCTCTAAGCTGATTTCCTCATGGAATTCTTCATCCGGTGCCCAGCTCACTAAATGTCAACTATTACTATTATTATCTCTCTGTTCCCACCTGCTACAGTAAGTATTATTATCTCTATTATACAAGTGAGAAAACTAAGACTCAGAGAAATTAACTACCTGGATTATATGGTTCAGAAATGATAGTTCTGGGAAGACAGATCCCAAGGGCTTTCTGACTCAAAACCCCCAACATTCTTTCTACAATGTTTTACTTTCTCTTTTCAATTTGAGAGTGCATAAAGGCCAAAGCATTTGTCCATTATCACCTTCAGCATTTTCAACATCTCCTGCAAATACAGATTCAGGAGCAGTCCTTTGATCTTCCAGAATTCTCTAGGCTCTCATTATACTTGTAAATTCTTTAGGGGTAGGAACATACCTTCCACATCTTCATGGATTCCACAGAGCAAGACTCAGAAAATAATTTAGCAAATGTTTACATGGTCCTTCTTGTGTGCTGGCCACTGTTCTAAGTATTTTTTTACAAATATTAACCTTTTTAAAACTTTTATTGGTGCGTCATATCATAAATACACAAATAGTGAGATTCAAAGTGATCCGTTCATACATACACACCAATATTAACCTATTTAGTTCTCACGTCAACTCTCTGAGGTAGCCGCTAGTGCTATTTTCATCTGATAGATGAGGAAATTGTGGCATAGAAAGTTTAGGGACTTGTACAGAATGTACAAGTAATTAGAGGGACAGTCAGGATTCAATCTCTGCACTGTGTGATGTTTTGTATTTAACAGAATAATAATTTCTTAAAAAGACCAGTCAGATCCATGGGAAAATTTTAGTGTTGAACAGATAATACTTGGCCCAGACACCATAATTTATAAATTTATCCCCCATTCACATTGCAAAAGGGATGTTCACAGATTAGCCATTAAAGAGCTAAATGTATGCATCAGATACAGCAGCCTAATATTCCCATCACAAGTCTGTGGGCCAGTGCACAAGCAAATTCTATTTATTTATTTTTTTTTTTGCGGTACCGGGGATTGAACCCAGGGGCGTTCTACCTCCGCGCTACACCCCCGGCCCTATTTTTTATACTTTATTTTGAAACCAGGTCTCATGAAGTTGCGGAGGGCCTCACTAAGTTGAGAGAGAGAGAGAGAGAGAGAGACAGGGAGAGAGAGAGAGAGAGAGCTGAGGCTGGCCACGAACCCCAATCCTCCGGTCTCCACCTCCCAAAGTACTGGGATTACAAGCGTGCGCCACCATGCCCGGCCAAATTCTACTTCTGGAAAGCCCTTCCATCTGGAAGATTTCCCATCATCCAACAAGCTTTACATATTGGTATCTATCCTCACGAGTTATAATGTATGGAGGTAACACAGAGAGGCCAAGGCCAATGAAAGACGATCTTATTTATCACTTATATTTCCCAGGAGGGAGCATGCCATGTCTTGCAGGGCCAGGTGGGGAAGCACCAGGTGTGGTCAGGTGGTATGAGGAGCTAGGGAAAACACGATCCGGGGTTTTTATTATTTTCCACAAGACAGGCAAGTTGGAGCAGGGGCAGCCACCCAGGAGCAACTCCTGTGGATCATGTCTGCGGTCTCCGGTTGGATGGCACCTGGCTCTGCATGGTGAGAGCAGACGAATCCTCCCTCCTGGACAGTAAAGACCCAGATGAAGGAGGTGGTTCAGAGCATGGGCTCTGAACTGGTTAATTTTCACATAAAAGGTGCACTCCTGAGAACTTTGCAATCTCTAAAATTTGGTTTGTCCAAGGAGGGCCAGTCTTTTTCCAATCAGCAAGGTCATAAAAACCAATCACATCAAGAATACAGAAAGTAAGAAAATAGAGTTAATACTCTACTCTGAACATCGGTCCCCCATTTCTCTACTCCTACTATCTCCTCCTTCACCTAGCCCTGAGCATCTGGAGCATACCCCTACTATAGAAGTTCTGTTTGCAATCCTTCCCATGTCTGCCTTAATGGGGGCAAAGGCAACTTTGCATCTGTCCTTCCAACCCAGCAATAGGATGTTGGATAATTGAATAAATGTGAGAGACATGAAACTGACCGGGTAGCAGGGAGAGTTGTGTCACAGAAAAGCTCGGGCCTGTCCCTCTGCTCTAACTTTAGCCTAGAGAGTCCTGGCAATCCAGGCAAAAGGAAAACAAAAGAAGAAGCCACGAGGGGTTCAGGAGCTCCCGCTGCCTATTAAATAAGCCATTCAAGTTATCATTAGTACAGAAACATTTTTTTCTTGGTACTAAATTCTACTGGGGTACTTGCTCCACTGGGTCTCATGGGAAGGACATTGAGTAATAACATAAAAGGGAATATAATGGCCAGAAATAGCTGTGGAGTCTTTATGTGGTCATTTCATTCACTGAGCTTTGATGGAATCGAAAGAACATTGTTATAACAGCTGCGGAAGCATTGCTATGGTTATCTAGGCTAATGAAGTACAAACACCCCGCTCTCGGGGGATCTAATAGGACTTCCACAGCCCAGAGGGGTCTATGGCGACATGACACACATGTTGTCCCTCTTAAATGCTGCTCAACTAATTCAACATGCAATTGACAAGAGTTGACGAGCTGTCAGGTCAAAATTGAGCTCTTAGACAAGGGTCTGGAGTGCGATTGATTAGAAATTGAGCCATCTGCTTCAGATGTTGCACCTGTGGCTGGAGGCCGGCAGCCTTTGAGAGGCCAAACTAGTGTGGAGGCCTAGGATTTATCACCTACCTCCACTCTTGTCCTGAAAGTGTTATCTGAGACCTCATCGTTAGTCTTGTCTTTCTTTTACTTTCTTTTTTTTTAATTTCGGACACTTAATTGAGATGTAATTTATACACCCCAGATTCCGTTCATTTTAAATATACAATAATTTTTAGTAAACTCACAGAGTTGTACAACCATTCTCTAACTTCAAAACATATCCAACACCTCAAGAGGAAGCCTCATGCCTATTTATTTGCAGTCCCTCCTGGTCCCCACCTCCCTTTCCAGGCACCCACTAAACACCCTTGATCTGTTTACCCCTTCACTTAAACCTTCCCTTTTCAAGACTTGGCCACTCAGGCTGCCGAGATATTTTTAAGCAAGAATGTCTTTCTATTTTTGTGGAAGTCAGTGAAAAGGAGTGAAATTTGTTTTCACTAAGCAGGCGACTTGACAAAACTAGCGTTGCACCAAGCTAGAAGTACCATGGCCAAGAAAAACAAGTCCAGGCGCCGCTATCAGTGACAGTTGTTCGCTGAGAAGTCATCTTTGTGGTGGCCCAGCTGCAGGCACGTCACTAACTCTCTCTGGGGCTTGGCTTCGTCACCTGTAAACTGCTCACCCAGATCACTACCAAGGTTCCCAGCAGCTTCAGATTTACACGATTCTTTAATGGAAGTGAAGGGGGAATGACATGCTTCCTACCTTGACACTAATTCTTTCTTGTTCAAAGGTTAGCAAATCCCACACCTGCCCCTGAGGTCATTTATACTTATTCAGGTGCTTGTAATCAATTCCTCCAGGTGAGGCTTTTCACTGAAGAGCAAAATACTTTTAAACACATTTCAATTTTTGTGTGTGTACATTTTCTTTTTCGGTGCAAGACAGATAGGCAGCGTGTAGCAGCTCTCCATAAGCAAATTACTTTGAATGCAAAATAAGCTCAAACCAACTAGACAACTGATGAGGGAGAGATAGGACCTTCTTCCATGTGGATGGAAAAACAGTTCCTTTTGATTGGGGGGGTAAGGGAAAGTAGATGTCAGAAGCTATATGTCAACCTTCTTCCTATTTCAAATCTTCCCAAATTATATAGTGAACTTATTATGTGATGAGACTTCTGTATTTTGCTAAAGGTACTGGTAACCAAAGAACTTCTCGTAGGCTCTACCTCAGTCTGCTTAAACTCTAGTGAGCCCTGTATGGTTGCTGACAGTAGAGTCTGCAGCCACAACCCAGGATGGACCTATGCTTACCTGCAACACATAGGGGCAGCAGAGCCAGGAGAATCTGAATCTTAGTAGAGGTAGAAATACTTTGACCATACAGAGTTATAATAAAAAAGATTGAAGGGTAAGGCAAGACCATAAAATGAAAAAAAAGAGAGAAAAACTGAGCCTAAAGTGCACCACGGCCCCTCAGATCCGAACCCCCAGCCCTAGCCTAGCATCAGCTTTCCCATTGAGTTTAGGGCTTGCAAGGAGCCTAGTCCAGAAGGACCCAAACATGGACCCCAAAGGGATTTAGTGAAGATCCCCTAAGAGCTTGCCCGGACAACAGCTTTCTCACCTTTGGAATAATATGGTCCAGGAGGAAATTGGAGTCAGAGAAAAATCAATTCCCTGAGAAACTTCTGGGTCATTCGTGTCACTTGAAGATATCTGAAGCTCCCAGAAAGGTCACTCTACAGGAGAGGGACCTCCCATAACTTAATTTCCTTTTTTTACATTGTGAGTTTCATTTTCTCCCTTCTCACCTCCCTTCTGTCTCTTTCTCAGGCCTGCCAAATACTGTTTATTAAAAGTGTTGGGTCCAATTTACCCAGCTTTTAATTAAGCTGTCAAATTGAAACAGCATTGTCTTCTGGGACGCGAACGAAGATTTTATGGTCATTTAATTTTTGCTTAGGATTTAAAAATCCTACTTCTCGCATGTTTAAAATTATTAATGAGATCCAGGAATACTTGCCCATTTGTGTCCATTACAAGACATAAATCATTAAGCTCAATTAGGGGCAGGGGAAACTTGTAGAGCTGCAGCTGGGGGTTGTATTGAGTCATATCTGTCCAGCACAGCCAAGAGATGAAGATGTGACCATCAGGGGTTGAGCGGGTAGCAAAAGGACAGAGGAGAGCCAGCACACAGCAGGGTAAGGGAGAAGAGTGTGGAGACAAAGAAAGAAATGAAAAGAGATAATGTCAGTATAAAAAAGGATCAGGAAGCCAGGTGTGGTGGCGCACGCTTGTATTCCCAGTATTTGGGAGGCTGAAACCGGAGGATCCGGGTTCGCAGCCAGCCTCAGCTACTTAGTGAGGCCCTCCGCAACTTAGTGAGACCCTGTTTCAAAATAAAGAATAAAAAATAGGACTGGCGGTATAGCTCAGAGGTAGAATGCCCCTGGGTTCAATCCCCAGTACTGCAAAAAAAAAAAAAAAAAAGGATCAGGAATGGAATTCATACAGATCAGAGAGGGAAGAACAGGGAGAAAGAGATTAGGGAAGTGGATTGTGGATTACGAGTCACAATAGTAGTGATCACCAATAGTTCTGGTTCTCCTCTTCTTCCAAACAGAGTTTTTCAGTCAGCATCCTCACAATTGTAACCCCAAACACCTGACCACCACAACTTAGAGGAAGAAAGATTTATCGTCTCACTGTTGTGGAAATTTCAGGGTTTCAGTCCAGGTTAGGCTAGGTAAAGTCTATGGGAGCTCAGGGAGTGGGGAGCAGAGAGACAGAGAGTGCAGGCACACACAAGGGCTCTGCTCTGACTTCACTAGACCTGAAACAAGAGAGTCAGAAGGGAGCGGAGGGATCATATATAATCCCCAAGACCACACCTCGAGGGAAGCCCCGCCTCTAACATGGCTGCCTTGTCTCCTTGAGGTCTAAAGGGACGTTCTAAATCAAATCAGAGGAAGATGACCCTTCAAATCCCATCATGTTAGACACAGCTGTGTGACTTCCTTTGGCTGGTAATTCTTCTGGACTCTCCTGTGTTGGAGTCTGCAGTCATCAATTGACCTTTCTATTGACCATCCATTGTAATTCTGTTGAAGGGATACGTGTCCCTTCTGGGTGGAAATACTTCGGCGCAGTCCTGTAATTCCTTTCACTTCCTCCTCTGTTAGAGTGCTGAGATGGTGGCATCATTCACGGTTACCTCTCTGTCCCCCTGTGCCCCTGAGTGACTAGCATGATCAGAACCCTCTTCTAACCTCCTAGAGACAGGTGGTGTGAGTAAGAAATAATCCTGTGCTATTTTAAACCAGCACAGGAAGTGTATGTGACTGCATCATAACTTGACTTGTTGCAGCTAATTGAGAAGGACTGAAAACAGAGACACCTGGTTATAATAGAAAGAGGCTGGAAGGAGACCAGGTGGGAAACAGAAAGGGTTAGGAGTGAGGACAGGTAGGAGGCAAAATCAGATCTGAACTTGAATTCTCAGCCGCCAGACACTGGTTTTCATAGAATAACCGTCACCAATGAGCTTGCCATCTTAGTCCCGATAGATTTCCAGAAGTCATGAGCCTGAAATTTTGTAAGTTCCCTTCCTCCCTTTACTCGGGATGGCTTGCAAAGCTTGGATTGGGTAAACCTGGGCTGAGTTCTTAATTTATTCATTCAACAACCATTCACTGACCCTTTACTATATTTCCAGGCCCCATTCCAGATGCCAGAGATATATCAGTGAAAAAAAACAAGATTCTAAACCTCAAGGAGCTTACGGTCTAGTGTGTGTGTGTGTGTGGGGGGGGGGAATAAATAAAGAACCATACTCATGATATACAAGTAAATGACACAGTATATTAAAAGGTGATCAAAACAAGGGAAAACAAAAACCTGGATTAAGGTCAGGACCACTAAAGAGAGAATAAACATAGGCATCTCCCTGTATCTCTTCCCTCCCTGGCAATGCCCCCACTATCATGTGGGAAGTTTTCCCACTCCAAGGTTTCTTTTTCACTGTGATCTTCATTGAGAAAGTCATTATTTGGCAAATATAAATCACTGTGAGTGGGGAAAAAGAATCTGATTAAAGAGAGATTTAAAAATAAGGTACAGTGAATTATTCACCATAACACTGGGATCTCAGTCAATATGAAGGGCAAAATTAAAATGTTGTTGAGCTGGGAGATGGGGAATGCCTAATGGGACTCCTTTAGTTCGACCTTGAGTGATGCCCTCAGCTCTCTTGCTGCACTGACTTGGTGCTGCTGGGGTGAAGGGAGGATCTTCAGTTCCTCTTCTTCCAGGACTGAAAGGGTTGTCTCTTAGCCTCTTCCCTGTCCTGACCCTCCAAGGCCAGCTCTGGTCAACAGGGAAAGCAGGTCCAAGGTACTTTCCAAAAACCTACTGCCACCAGCCTCTCTAACCTCACATGTCTCTCTCTCTCTCCTCTGTCTCCCAATCCTCCCACAAACCTGTTGTCTCTTATCTTTAGACATCCCCTATTTCCATCCCTTCTATCCTTCAACTTTCATTTACTGAGCACCTAGGCATGCCAGGTCCCTGGCTAGCTGCAGAGACTACCGCACCAAGTGACCCCCTACTAAAGGACTCATATTCTAAGGCAGACAGGAAATAGATCTTCACAAATGGCCAAGTGCTTTGATGGAGTCATTCAGAGTGCTAGGTGAGCACAGAGAGGGGAGACACCAAATTTCAGGGGAATCTGGTGACTTCAGTGGTCCTAACTTCGCCCTTTCTGGGGCTGGGAGTCCGTCTGGACACTCCTGTGTTAGCGTCAGCTCTCATCATTTGACCTTCCAATTGACCTTCCATTGTAATTGTGCATTTTCTCAGCTGGCCTCTCTCCAGGTAGAGAGTCTAGGCAGGTCCTGGGCTTCTTTAATAGCCCTTGTATCCCTATCCCGCAGCATAGAGAGATGACTCAGAATATGCTGTAAGTTCCTGTGTTCCATGACATTTGTGCCTGGCCTGGAAAGATGAGTCAGTTTAACAGGTGGAGGAGAGAAGTCTAAACTCACTCATGCTGAGCTAACAGGACATACTGTGCCTTCATCCTTTCTTCAACCTTTCAGGATGAGAACTAGAAATTTAACCAAAAAGAAAAATAAATTTAGAATGGCAGAATTTCAGGCGTTCAAGGAGGCAGAGAAGTAGACTAGGTGAATTTCCCAAAACCTACTCCAATCACTGAAGATCATTCTGAAACATGTTCAGCAGATGTGAAAGGTTTTGAGGTGGTCTGACTGGGCCCCCAGAATGAGAGATGTAACCAATCCTCAGATGTGTGACTCAGAGCCAGAACTAGGCACAGAGATGTCTATAAATTATTTTAAGGAAGTGTCTATAAGCAAGGCAATAAAGTTAAGCCCAGAGAGTTAGAGATTTGAAGTCACAAAGACTTTAGATTCCCAGCTATGAATCCTTGGCAAAGTCAACCTCCTCAAGCTTCAGTTTCCTACACCTATAAAATACAGAAAATAATCCCAATACCAACGTCCAGAATACACATGCATACACACGCCTAATGCACAGAAGCTGCTCAGGAAGGTGAATTTTTGACCTTATGTCTGTTGTGTCAATTCCAGTTTCAGAGCACCAACTGTTAAAATGGTTGGTTTTCTATTCCACGGAAACCAGAGGTGCATCTGCTCCTGGACACTGCAGTAAGAGATTCTTCCAACTCTACAAGTCAGTGACTTGCTGTGCAGCCTCAACCAAAGCACTGCCTCTGTCTGGGCCTGCTTCTTTATTTGTGAAAAACAGGGAATAGATCATATTTATACGTGTTCCAATTTCAAGTTTTAAGCTTATCCGGTTTAAAGGGATCTGCTTAAGTAGGGAAAATCTGTTGTTCTCCTCCAATTGATTAAAATTTAAAAAATAAAGAGCCTGAAAAGAATTCAAAAGCTCTACCAATTTCATTAACAACTCCTCCGGCCTTTGTTGTGAACATCTACCATGTGTTAGACTTTACATGCCTGTTCGCTTATTCAATCATCACTACCACCTTAATGCTCCCTTTTTATAAAATTTAAAACTGTAGTTTGGGGAGGTTAAGCAATATTGTCATTTCCATAGCCAACAAGTGCCAAACTCATTGCCCTTTGCCAAAAATCACCATGCCTCCAGCCCCTGTGGCCCACACCCTGGCTCCAGAGCTGGAGAGAACCAGTTTCTGTCCCTAGTTTTCCTTGTAGTAAGACCAGCGATAAAATTCTGATATATGCACAGAGAGGTAACTAACAATTTTGACCTTTAAGGTCCTAGCTAAGTGTCTATGCACAATAGGCTCTCAATATATTTTGACTTAATGAATATTTGGGTGAATGGATGGAAAAATGAATGGATGGATGGATGGATGGATGGATGGATCCATGGATGTGAGCTCCTTGAGGTTTGGAATCTTTGTTTTGTTCTCTGATATTTCTCTGGAATCTGGCATCTGGATGGATGAACCAGGCATGGTGATGCATGCCTGTAATCCCAGTACTTGGAAGGCTGAAACAGGAGGATCACAGGTTCGAGGACAGCCTAAGCAAGTAGTGAGACTCTCTTCAACCAAGTGAGACCCTATTTCAAAAATAAAAATGAAATAGGGCTGGAGGTGTAGCTCAGAGGTAGAGTGTTCCTAGGTTCAATCCCCAGTACCAAAAAAGATGGATGGATGGATGGATGGATAGATGATGAGTGGATAGATGGATGGATAGATAGATGATAGATAGATAGATAGATGATAGATGATAGAGAGGAGAGATGATAGATGATAGATAGATGATAGATAGATAGATAGATAGATAGATGATAGATAGATAGATAATAGATAGATAGATAGATGATTTATAGATAGATGATAGATAGATAGATAGATGATAGATAGATAGATGATAGATAGATAAATAGATAGATGATAGATAGATAGATAGATAGATGATAGATGGATGCGAGCACTGTAAGAGCAGGAATTTCGTCTTTTCCCTTTTTTTACATCTGATTCAAAAACGTCATGATGAGCACCCAAGAAAAACACAGGACATCTCTGTAGCCCTCAGGAATGTCTCCACACAAGACTGATTCCAAGGTGAGGCAGGTGAGTGCCTAGGGTATGAACTGAAGGAGTATTCACTCCTACCTAGGCTCTTCACTTGCTCCCCTCTCCTCCCAGTCATGTCTGCGGGATCATTTCCTCTTGACTTTGCTCTACTCGCCACGCTTCTTGTCTGCTCACACCCCCACTCTCTCCACCACCATTTACATTATTCTGACCTCGACCACTATCTTGCCTTAGCTCAGAGTTTTTCAATCATGGGTGCAAAATAGCATCACCTGAAAATCTTTAAAAAAATAAAAACTTATCCATGGAGCCTGTGGCTCTAGTGGTGGGGACCGGGCATCAGCATTTGTGGAAGTTACCCAACTCTAGTTTGCAGCCAGGGCTGAGAGCTGCTGCTCTACCCCTTTTGATGGGTGACCCAGTTTCAAGCTGTTTCCTGCGGTACCGCTTCACCTGAGCTACCCTCCATAACAGACGCAATGGCGCAGGCTCCCCTGCCCCCACCTCCACCAAGGATGATTAGTGAAATCTCTCTTTCTCCTTTTGCTCACAGCCCCTTCGCCCTGGAATGAAGGCAAGTCCATAGAGGCCAGGATGGAGAATAATAGCATAAAATATAATAGTTAGCCTTTATTAAAGGCTTACGGTCTGGCAGAGGTGTGCTAAATTCTTTACAGGTATTTCATGTATTATCGCATTAACCCTATCAAGTAGGTTCCATATTTAATCCCATTTTTTTTGAAATGAGGAAAAAGAGGCAGAAAAAGCGAAAGAGATTTCCCGAGACTACACAGCTAAGGAGAAGAATTGGTATTCAAGTCCAGGAGTGGACCCTTGTCTGCTATATTTGCTTGGTCCCTGTCACCAAGAAATCTCAGTCAAGCCTTGTCATCTGGACTCATGCCTATTATGGACGAATTCTTTCTCTTGTTGCACAGTGGCACACCAAGTCTGCCCCTGGACCTCCAGATGTGCCCAAATCCACCTGAATACTGAACTAGCATGCCTCAGGTCGCCACTGGAACTCCTCTTCAGCATATACATGCTCTCATTTCTTCCTCCCCACAATCCTTTGACATAGACATTATTATTCCCATTTTGCTGAGACTGAGAAGTTATATAACTTGTCCTAGGTCATGGAACTAGTCAGTAGTTGAAATTCTGAGACATGTTTTTCAGATAGTAAAGTCGGAGCTTTTTCCTCTGCACCAGATGTGAAAGATTGCGACGGGTCAGAGAAAGCTGGCAGAGGAGGTGAGAATTAGGCTGGGATGGGAAGACAGGATAGAGTTCAGCTATGTGCAGAGAGGAAGGGAGGGTACCCTGAGAAGGGGGGACAGCATGAACAATGGCATGGAAGTGGAATTTGATGGAACATTAAAGACACGGTGAATAGCATGCTTTGGCTAGAACGGGACATTTATATAGTGCAGCAGTGATTAGGGGGCTGGAGGGTGCATTAAGGTGTATTGGGAAGATTATTGAAAGCGAGCTCAGGAGCTTGGGCCTTATTATGTAGGCATCAGGGAGCCATTGCACAGGCAAGCAATGTGTTTGAAGCAGTGTTAACAGAGTAGAAATCATCAGGATGAACTGGGTAGGGAAGCAAGGAGCTAGCCAGGAGACAAGTTTGGAGGTGATTGCAATGAGCTACAGGAGAGGCCCGGAGGTTCAGCCTTGGGATTGTGGCTGGGAAAGCAGAAAATAAGGAAGACGTATGAGAAATGTAACAAGAAAAAGTCTACAGGGCTTGTCTACTGATTAGCTGTGGGGATAAAAGGAACAAGAGACATCCAAGATGACTCATTGACCATCAGGCATCTGCTACAAGGACAGGAGCCATGAAGGTGAGCATTCACCATCCTTGTTCCTATAAAGTGCACTGTACAGAAGATAATCCCCCTAGGTATCCAGGTCGTTATAGCTCAGATGACAGATGCCATGGTAGAAGCATTCTCTGGCACCAAGTCAGCATCAGGGAGCCTTGCTTAGTGTAGCAAAGACCTAGACAACAAGACCAGTTTCAGGCTCACAGTGGCCCAGCCATGTGACAGCAAGGAAGTAATGACCTCAGCTATGGGGTATCAGGAGACAGGGGAGGAGATGTGCTTACCATATTGATGATTAGGGGGAAGGACCTTCCAGGCAGAGAGAAACACACAAAGGCATAAAGGTACTCCATGTCATGACATGTCTTGAACGCCAAGATGTTGACACTGAACAAGTTAGAGAAGGACACAACAGAAATAATACAGACCAGAGGGAGTAGTTTGAGGGAAAATATCATGAATTTATTGGTTAAATGCACAGATTTTGGAATCAACAGGACACAGACCAGTTGCTAGTAACAGGATATCAGACAGGCTGCTTCACTTCCGTGAGCCTAGTTTCGTCATCTATAAAATGCGATTATTACTTATAGTACAGTGTTCTTTGGATGATCAAATAAGAAAATAGAATTTAATACTTGACATAGGATCTGGCACACATGTATGAGCTCAATAAATGATAGTTGGGAGCATGGTTATTATCGCGGTTGAGTTTCAATACAATGGACATTGATATCTCTATGAGAACGACCATCAGGCAGTTAGATATGGGGGAAATGGTGCACAGCTCAAGGCCAAGTCAAGGGGAGGTGATTCTCAACACCCTGAGACCAGACAAGTCCATCGAGGACCTAGGTGGCAGGAAAAGGGCAGAGGCCAAGAACAGAGTCTCTGGGTATTATAAATTAGTTTGCTTAGTACAAGAAGAGAAGAACAGGCCACTGAAAGAGAAGGGGGTCCAGGCCTGGGTATCTCATGAAAGCCAGGGAGGTAACAACTCCAGAAAGAAGGCAGGACCAAATATGTGGCCAAGAAGTTTCTAGGAAGCCTTTAAGAGAACAATTTCTATGAAGTGCCAGGTTGTAAGAGATAAAAGGAGACTAGGTGGAGAGGGAAGAGACATGAAGCCAGTCTGGGAAAATCAGGTGACCCTGCGTTCTAGGCTTTACTGTACAAATAACTTCTCCTTTGGAAATGGTCAGGTACCCCTTCTATGCCTTTTTCCTCGTTGATAAAATGAGGATGTTACACAAGGGGATTTCTAAGTTACTTTCCAGCTGTCGGATTCTAAGCAGAAAACCAGGCTGTGGGACAGTGTGGGGAGAGGATCAGGGAAGACCTGCTAGAGATGGCATGGAGATTCTTCCATTTTCCTCCACCTTCTCTGAGATTGCCTCCTGTTTTCTAGAGGAAGAGATGGCCCCAAGGAACTCTGTCTCCTGTATTGGTGCGCTTACATAATCCCTTCCCCTGAAGTGGGGGTTGGCCCCAAGTGACTTCCTTCTAATGAAGAAAATATGGCAAAAGTGATGGATGTCACTTCTGAGATTCCAAGCTGACTCAAAAGAGTTGATGAGTTACAAAGAGACTGTGGCTTTCATCTTGCCCGATGCCACCACAGAGGCTGTGAGATAAAAACTGCTTGATTTTTTAAGCTGCCAAATTGGAGTGGGTATTTGTTACACAGAAATACATAATTACAAATTACATGGCTATAAACAGAACAACTGAGCTGTGCTTTTTTTTTCAAGAAAAGAAGGAGTTAAACTGGGCACAGTGGCACATGCCTGTAATCCTAGTATTTGGGAGGATGAGACAGAAGGATCATAGGCTTGAGGCCAGCCTCAGCAACTTAGCGGGACTCTCAGCAATTTAGCGATACCCTGTTTCAAAATAAAAATAGGGCTGGGGGTGTAGCTCAGAGGTAGAATGCCTCTGGTTCATTCCCAAGAAGGAAGAAGAAAGAGAAGGAGAAGGAAAGAAAGAATGGAAGGAAGGAAAGGAGGAAGGAAGGAAGGAAGGAAAGAAAGAAAGAAAGAAAGAAAGAAAGAAAGAAAGGAGGGAGGGAAGGAAGGAAAGAAGGAAGGAAGGAAGGAAGGAAGGAAGGAAGGAAGGAAGGAAGGAAAGGAGGGAGGGAGGGAGGGAGGGAGGGAGGAAGGAAGGAAGAAAGGAAGGAAGGGAGGGAGGAAGGGAGAGAGGGAGGGAGGAAGGGAAGGAGGGAGGGAGGAAGGGAAGGAGGGAATTCGATAGAGGAAGCAAAGAGCCGAAGGGGAAGAACATGTGTAAGCCTCAGTATTTTTATAAGGGCCTATTGTGATGTGTTCTTTCTAGACCTCTCCCTTGATCTTTCTTCTGCAGACAGATTTAATTAATGGGCTAGGTGCCTTAGTCCTGGAGATCCACCGTTAATTTCCTCCCTGGCCTCATTTATAAGGTCTAGTGGTTTCTTCATGTTGTCTTTGCCCTGCTGTCATCCTGGCTGAAACCCTGTCCAGCAGTTTTTCACATATGATGGGATTTCCCTTTGAGCCTTGGATTCACTAATAGAACTGGGAGACCTCCCTCTATTATTGATTAGCAAATCGCAGCATATCCATTGTCTTCTTCTAGTGCTCATATAAAAATTCCTCAGCCCCCCTCCCCCTTGCAGACCTAGGTAGCTAGTTCTGGCCAGTGAGCTATAGACAGAAGAGAAACATTGTCCCATGTCTTTGAGGGCAGATTAGAGTTGAAGTGAATTCTTCATGAGCTCTAGTCCCCTGCTGAGGTGTCCACAGAGGCCATGAATTAAGATGGAGGAATTATAAGATAGAAGCAGCCTGGATTGCTGGGTTACCACATGGAGAACAGTCCCCACCCCGGACATCGTGTGAGCAAGAAATAGACATTTGCCATGTTAAGTCATTGAAATTTGAGGACTTATTTATTACCGCAGCAGAGCCTAAATTATACTGACTAAGAGACCCTGAGCTCACTGCACTAGTCTATGCCATGTGGTTAAGTAGCTAATTACCAGGGGAGGCACATTTGGGTTAAATTTATTCTTGGAAATGTAGCCAGAACCATCCCTGGTGAATGAGTGATCACAACTAATAAAAGTCTGTATCCTTAAGAAAAGGCCATTGCATAAATATGTATCTGGGGGGGGGGTGTGAGTGAGGAGGCATGTAGTCAGCTTCCAAGATGACTGGAACCAGCCACTCCAACACCAGGAAGCTCTATCCACCTCCATTCTCTGCTTCTCTCTGGTGGGGTATCATTCAAAGCTACTTTTCTGCAAAGCTAAAAATCTGCTCTAGCAGCCTCAGGCTCATTCTTACACTTAGTAAGTGGCTTTAAACAACAGATATTTATTCTCCCTGAGTTCTAGAAGCCAGAAGTACAAAGTCAGTATCACCAGTCCAAAGTCAAGGTGTCAGTAGAGCCATGCTCTCTCCGGAGGCCTTGGGGGAGAATCTATCCCTGAGCTGTCCCAGTTTCTGGTGGTCGTACTCATGGCCACATCCCACCAACCTCCACCGAGTGGTCACACTGCCTTTGCTTCTGTCAGTACCCAAGCCCCCCCTCTCGTGTTTTTTTTTAGGTGAAAACATTTAAGATCTACCCCCTTCACAAATTTCAAGTATACAATAAAATATTGTTGACTATAGCCACATCATTGCACCTGCTTCCCTCTTGTAAGGATACTTGAGATTGTAGTTGGGTCCACCTGGATAATCCAGGATAATATTCCCATCTCAGTATCCTTGAGTTAGTCACATTCTGCAAAGTCTTTGCCATATAAGGTCATATCTATAGGTTCTAGTGATTAGGAGTTGATTTCTTTCAGGAGGGATTGCTTATCCTACTACTTCTGGCTAGAAAGAAAGGGCATGTCTGTTACCAGAATAATAAATGGAAAGATAGAAAGATAAAAATGATAAAGGTTCATGGCCATTTTCCTCCTGGTCCAAAGGTAGGACCCTGGCTGAGAAGGAAGGCATGTCTGCCTGCAGGGGCATCTGAGTAGGAAAGGAGCTGGAATTCATTCCTGTTTGTGCTTAGCCCTGTTGGCAGAAGAACTGAGCCAAAGTATGAATTCTCCAATAAATGCCTAAGTCTCCCTGAGCCTCAGTTTCTTCATCTATAAGATAGAAGTAGAGAGTACCTGTTTCCTAGCTTTGCTGTGATATTTAAATAAATGCATGTAAAGCTTAGCATAGTTCCTATCACATATCAACCACTCAGAGGTCTTCATAGGAATTCAAAGGCCACAACCCTAATAGAAGAGCTTGATGTGTTGGAGGAAATAAGGGTTGGGACAGAAAATCTGAGAGCTACACGCATACAAATGATACTGAGACCACAGGGATCAGAACAGGTCACTCTTGCTAGGAACCTGTGGATGATGTAAAAGATGTTAATGGGATTGCTCTTAAGATAAAAGGCATAGAGCGGGGGTATGATGCAATCAGATGGATCACTCTTGCTCTTGGTTGGAGAATGGTGCAGTGGTGGATATTAGTTAGAGTCCAAATGCTGTGACTTGGATGAAGGTGGTAGCAGAGACGATGGAAAGAAGTAGATAAATTCAAAATATTCAATAGGCAAATCAATAAAATTTGGCAACTGATTAGAGTATAGCATAAGATATTAAGAGAGATAAAGGATAACTCCCAGGTTCTCAACTAAGTGTACACAGGTCCCATCTGCTGGAATAAGTAGCACTTAAAAAGCACCAGGTGTGCTATTAAGAGGAATAGGTATAGAAGGTATAGAAGATATATAGGTATAGAAGATAAATCCAGCTTTAAACATACCAAGAAGTTGGTGAATCTGAGACAGCTGCATGGAGAAGCTAAGTGGGAACCTGGAGATACAGGTGCACCTCTAAAGGCCAGGGGTGGACATAGAAGTTGCAGTCATCAGTTCAGAGGTGGCTGTTAAAGCTATAGATGCATGTAGAGGGAAGCACAGAGAGAAAATATAGAAGGAAAACAATGTGGCAAACATCTTCCTTGTGCCAAGTCTGGCTAGATACTGGGGATATGGAAATGACGGAGACATAGTGCCTTTGACCCGTTAGACAATTAAGTAGAGTATAACATACATAACAGCAGAGCAAGCAGAGAGAGGATGAGTAGAGGCAAGCGTGATCTGTTAACCCCAGCCCCTCACCATCACAGCAATCCTGGCTCACAGTGCAGCACCTTCTCTTCACTGAGGCTTTGGCATTTCTTCCTGCGGCCGTCAACCAGTCATGCAATGGGGACTCTCTGCCCAGTCTTTGCAGGCACAAACCACACTCTTTCTGCAGCCTCTGGATCTGTCCTTGCCTTGGAAACTCCCTCCTTGGCTTCCCCTGGCCACCCTCCCTCCCCACCAAAACTTTGCGGAGTTGCAAAACTTTAGACTCCAGCAGGCCTCATCAGAAAAGTGAAACTAATGAACTCACTGCATTACACAGCTGTCTCCATTAGTAATGAAATCCTTTTATTACAAGGGATTCGTTTAAAATATGTTATTAAACAGATCAAAATGAGCAATCGCAATGAAAGTCGTTAAAATGCGAAGTATATGAGAGAACAGCTTCCCCCTGAAATAAGAGAAATTTGAAAGTTGAGATTGGAATGATTTGGTGTGGGAGGAAAGAGAGAGTGACAAGACAGGAGGATGATGGGATGTGGAGATGGCAGGGCGCACCCAGGAAGAGACAGAGGTGCTGAAAAGAACAGCTCCTAGTGTAACCCAGAGGGAGGAAAACAGGGACTGGGAAGATAGGGGTTGCAGACCCCAGGAAAGACCCAGATGCAACCGTGGCTGATGTATGTTGAGTGCCAACCCCTGTGTTACAATTTTGTTAAGTCCTTCACTTGCATATCTTATTTAATTCCTATAACAACCTATGAAGGTATTATTATCACCCCCACTTTATAGGCAAGGCATTAGCCTCAGAGAAGTTAATACCTTACTCAACTCATATAACCAATGAAGGACAGGCATGGGATATGGAATTTGAACCCATGTCTATCTGACTTCAGAGTTTTTACTCCTCTAACCATCAAGCCATGGGGAAGAGCTTAATAAGAAATATGCATAGTAAGAGATATGGACATGCCTTCCAGGGATTTACCATGGCCTCAGGAATATGAGACCTCTGGATTTGAAATGCAAACAACTCAGTTATCAAAAACATGTGGATATCGGCTAAAGGGTATTGGGCTCGATACTTTAGGGATTCAGATTCACGCGGGCATGCCTAGAGGACTGGGTCTATGTGCACAGGAAATGAGAAGCCTGCTTGAAAGGAACTTACCCTGAGCACAGAGAAGACCGAGTAGCACATCCTTCTTCCAAGGTGAATGATCTGCCCTTGGCAGGACAGATGCAGCATGACCTGCACTGCTAATAACACCTGTTTGTCCATCCTCCTCCCCTCCCAGTGGGCTGGTGGATCTTGGGGAAACTCAATTATTAAAATCACAGGAAAACAAGTTTAATTTGGAAATTTATCCTCTCAAGTGCGGGTAGCACCTGGAAGTTGATACCTCCCTCCAACATCATAATCCTTCCCATAATACTTGTGACAAATAATTCAAATAAAGGAAAGTTCCCAGCACCACAGGGCAGCTCACTCACTCCCCAGTGAATAGCACTGACTTATTAGAACATTCTCTCTTATATAGAACTGAGATATGTCTGGCTGGCACTTTTGCCAATTAATATTAATTCTGTCCATTAGCCTTACAAAATCCCTCTTTGATGTGACAAAATGTTGGGTACTTGGAAAGGGCAGTCATGTTCCTTCTTTAGCACCTACTTTACAGGCTTACATTGGCCCAGTTTCTTGGGTTTAAGTGCTCCAAGTATCAGGTCGTTTTCCTTGGGACATGGAACACTTTAGTGCAGAACCCTCTTCAAAGGGTGGGGCCCAGAAGTGAGCATATTCCAGGTGATGAAAGACTAGAGACAAATCCAATGGAACCATCTCCCCCTTCCTTCTAGAACCTCTACCATTGATAACGCATATTTGACTTGAGTCCCTAAGGCCATACCACTACCTGGCCCATGCTTAGCTCACTCCTGAGTAAACAAGCTTTTGTTCTGCATGCTTCTGCTTAATCACACCACCCCATCTGATCCCTGTGCATTTGGTTTCTGGACCCAATATTAATCCTTGCTAAATTAGTTGACCCTTTGTTCTAGCTTATTGTGATCATTTTGGATCCCGATTCTGTCATCTGACATAATCACCATCCCTGCCACTGTCTTGTCATCTGCAAATTTGATGAGCAAAAGCTCATTGTATCTGTCTGAGTCATTGACAGAAACATTGAATTTGTCAGGGCAAGAACAGAAGCTTGGGATAGGGCCCTGATGCCAGCTAAACCAACTCTGTCTCTGGTTGTCTAGACAGTGAGACATGGAAAAATTGAACGACTCGTATCAAACTCACAAAAAAGGCAAAGCGTGAGTCAAAAGTTCAATCAACTACTGATAGCAGGATGTATGTCTGCCACAGAGCCTTACAATTGCCAGTCACTCTGTGACAGTTTTCTGTGTCCCCATTTCTTGCCAACAGCGGCCCAGAAAATGCCCTCTACTCACAGGAGGCAGGTGTTAGACATGCCATTTTCAAGCTAAAAAGAAGTGAACCTGCTTAGCAACATTTCTATGACAAGTTAGCAGGCACGATTTCCCCTCTCTTATATGGACATGCAGGTCATAAAGGCAATTCCAAGAGGGCCTGACTCTCAAGTCTTATGAAACAGAAGGACACATAATCAAGTTTTACAGTTCACATGAGAAATCCTATGGTAGAGACTGGTGCAGATTTCTGTAGAATCCCACATGGGAGATACTAACTCTACAGAAGAGATTTAAAAAAAAAAAAAAAACCTCACAGGTGAGATCTGATCTAGGTGAAGAAAAAGGAAAGATATTCTAGGCATAGGAAATTGCACAAAACCATGGACCAGAAAAAGATATGGCAAGTCTGGGAAAATAAATTGGGAGTTTTGGAGAAGTTGGAAATGAAACTAAAAAATAGTTTATCCTCACTCACATCAACATTTGTCAAGCTCCTAATATGTACTTAGTCTTGTGTTTATTGCTAGGGGATGAATGGATGAAAATTATGTAGTCCCTGCCTCAGAAAACTTACTAGATGGGTAGATCTGCAGCCTGCATCAGGTTACTTAGCCTCTGTGAGCGTCAATGTCCTCCTCTGTGAACAAGACTAGTCAAATTCATGTTATAGGAGACGGAATTGAGATAATATTTGTGGAGTATCTAGCATTGAGTAGGAGTCTATCTCAGTCCATTCAGGATGCTATAACAAAATACCTTAAACAGAGTAATTTATAAACAACAGAACTGCTTATAGTTCTGGAGGCTGAGAAGTAATTTCCTGGGAGGAAATCAAATTCAGAGATGGAGCCCAGTGTCTGGCAGAGCAGTTGAGCCACAGCATTGTGAGTCCAGGTCAAGAATTCAGCACTAGCAAGAGCCAACAAAGGTTAACATGGGCCCCACAGCAAATAACTGGCGGGTATTGAGCACCTATCACCTGACAAGTAAAATACATATTACAAAACACTTCTCGCATTTTTATGCACTAGAGACAATACCAAATAGCTTATATACCTCACTTCAGTTCATCCTTACTCTCCCTAGGAACTGAGTAGAGTTCCCATTTCCACAAAGGAATCCATGACCCAGAGAATTTCATGGAACTTGTTAATAGCCATTCAGCTAGTATGTGGTGGAGCTGGGATTGGAGACTGGGTCTCACTTTGCCATGACCTATGCTTTTTTTGTGTGTGTGGTACCGGGGATTGAACCCAGGGGCGTTCTACCTCCGTGCTACACCCCTGGCCCTATTTTTTTATACTTTATTTTGAAACCGGGTCTCATGAAGTTGCGGAGGGCCTCACTAGGTAGGTAAAGAGAGAGAGAGAGAGAGAGAGAGAGAGCTGAGGCTGGCCGTGAACCTGGATCCTCTGG
>PVJS01026634.1:0-20000 GCA_004027185.1 Glis glis
ACCGGGTCTCACAAAGTTGCGGAGGGCCTCACTAGTAGAGAGAGAGAGAGAGAGAGAGACCGCGAACCCGGATCCTCCGGTCTCCGCCTCTCAAAGTACTGGGATTACAAGCGTGCGCCACCACTCCCAGCTCCCAGCCCTATTTTTTATACTTTATTTTGAAACAGGGTCTCACTAAGTTGCGGAGGGTCTCACTAAGTAGCTGAGGCTGGCTGCAAACCCAGATCCTCTGGTCTCAGCCTCCCAAGTACTGGGATTACAAGCGTGGGCTACCACGCCCGACTTATAACAGCAAATTTTAACAAAAAAGTTTTCAGTTACCACTTGGTTCTACCAACAGAAAATCTAATAGAGTTAAAACTATAGGAAGTTTTAAAGTTACATCATCAAATGATCTAGTTTATAATTCCTGGGAATACATAGAATCTCAATAACTTTAAAGTCCTTTTTTTTGTGGTACTGGGGATTGAACCCAGGGGCATTCTACCTCTGAGGTACACCCCCAGCCCTATTTTTAATTTTTTATTTTATTTATTTTTTTTTTTTGCGGTACCGGGGATTGAATGCAGGGGCGTTCTACCTCCGCGCTACGCCCCCGGCCCTATTTTTATACTTTATTTTGAGACTGGGTCTCACGAAGTTGCGGAGGGCCTCACTAAGTAGAGAGAGAGAGAGACAGGGAGAGAGAGAGAGAGAGAACTGAGGCTGGCCACGAACCCGGATCCTCCGGTCTCCGCCTCCCAAAGTACTGGGATTACTAGCGTGCGCCACCACGCCCAGCTAATTTTTTATTTTGAAACAGGGCTTCACTAAGTTGCTGAGGCTGGCCACAAACCTGTGATCCTCCTGTCTCAGCCTCCCAAGTACTGGGATTACAAGCGTGCACCACCATGCCCGGCTTAAAGTCCTTTAATTAATTATAATGAATTGAATTCTAAAGGCAAAGTGAAAAATGTTTAAAAAAGAAAACTCTACAGATCTTCAAAATACATGTGAATAGGAGAGAAGAATATAATCAGTCCATACAACCAGGGAGTGGGGGAGCACATATTTATCCATAATTAGCAAGAAACCAGACTTTTTTTGTTGTTTTAAAGAAAAATTATCCTGGTTTTTCTTATAATGTATAGCTAATTAGTTAGAATCACTTAAGTAGATATTATCTTCCTAGCTGTCTGATTAGAAACTGACTCAAGGAACTCATATGACTTTGTTACTGAGGCAGTGAAAGTAAATACAGAGGACACCAGAGATGACACATGAGACCTAATCATCTAGCAGCCAACAGGGACAACGAAAGAAGTGGAACAGAAAATAAAACGACCTAAAAGTTTTAGTGGGAATTTGTGACTGGCAGATCAGGATGCCAGTTGGGGCATCAGGCTGGCCAGCTGAAGATACAAAAGATCAGTGAGGTAGACAGCCATCTGTAGCGAAGCTTACCTGGGACCAGAGGGGTGGGGCTGGAGACGGAGGTATGATACCCAATGGAGGATCCCATGAGGTTGCGAGGTGGCACCAAGCGAGCTGCCAACAGAGGAGGTGGCGTCCCCAGCTGAAGTCGCTCAGGGGCAGCAGCACCATGTTCACGAGAGTACATGGGCTGTCCTACAGAGGGAAGAACAGGAGGGTGGCTGGGATCGAGTCACACGCTGCTCTTAGGTAATGGTGTGTTTCCTGAGGCTCTGAGCCAAGACAAAGAAATTATACCAACAGGAACAGTAGTTGAGAAAGACGCTACTGAGATTCTAACTCAAGACAGCACAGACATGCAACTGGGTAGGATGCGTGGAGATAGAAAGAATTAGGTAGTACGATTGTATAGTTTCCATCTTTCAGGATCGTAAATGTAATAGCTAAGTGCTGCTTTTATCCAACGCTGAACAACCAACCATACCAAGCTATCAGACAAAAGAGCCCTGAGCTATTATTCACAGAGAATCTTGTACCCAAATGAAATATGCTTGATATGAAGCCCAGCACACACATATCCTCTCTTTCAAAGCCACATAATTTAGGTTTATACAAAATATACTCTCGTATCCGGGAACAGAAAAATAATAAAAAAGGAATTTACAAAAACCACATGTATATCCTCACAGAGAATAAGAAATGTTAAGAAGAAAAAGTTAGCAGGGCATGGTTGCACACACCTGTAATCCAGTACTTGGGAGACTGAGACAGGAGGAGCACAGGCTCAAGGACAACCTCAGCAACTTAGTGAGACTCTCAGTAACCTAGAGAGACCCTGTTTCAAAAATAAAAAATAAAAAAAAAGCTGGGGGTGTAGCTCAGAGGTAGAATATCCCTGGGTTCAATTCCCAGTACAAAAAAAAAAAAAGTTAAACAAGATGGCAAGACTCCGTTATCCCCATAAACAGGCCAATTAATAAAGAAAAAGGAAAGGACAAAAACCCAGATAAACAGGCAAGCATTGGACATATGAAATTATTCCAGCTATTAAGAACCACATTTTGAAAGAAAGCACATTTAGGGTTTATAGTTACATTGATACAAAAATGCAGACACATCTAGGTGTGGTGGTGCACACCTATACTTCTAGTACTTGGGAGGCTGGGATAGGAGGACCACAGGTTCAAGGCCAGCCTTAGCAATTTAGCAAGACCCTGTTTCAAAATAAAAAAATAAAACAGAGCTGGGAGCTTGGAGACAGAATGACTCTAAATTCAATCCAAGGAAGGAAGGAAGGGAGGGAGAGAGAGAAGAAAGAAGGAAGGGAGGGAGGGAAACTTTTCTTCAGTTGTCTATTTAATAGTATTTTATTCACTGACAGTCCCATATGAGGCATATAAATTTATAAGATTTAGCCAATGTTTTATATCGAAAGTCAGGCATTCTCCATAACATACAAATCAAATTTAGAAAAAAATTTAACACCTGATGAAATATCCTTTAAAAATCCTGTAAAATTCCTTAAGTTTTTTTTTTGGGGGGGGCAGTACTAGGGATTGAACCCAGGGGCATTCTACCTCTGAGCTACACCCCCAGACTGATTTTATTTCTTATTTGGAAACAGGGTCTCACTAGGTTGCTGAGAGTCTCACTAAATTCCTGAGGCTGTCCTCGAACCTGCGATCCTCCTGTCTCAGCCTCCCAAGTACTAGGATTACAAGTATGCTCCAGCACCCCAAGCTCTTATTTTTTATTTTGAAACAGGGTCTCACTAAGTTGCAGAGGGCCTCACTAAGTAGCTGAGGCTGGCTGTGAACCCGGATCCTCCTGTCTTAGCCTCCCAAGTAATGGGATTACAAACGTGCACCACCACGCCCAGCCTTAAGATTTTTAATACACCTTAATAAGACAAACTACAAGGCCGGGTGTGGTGGCGCACGCTTGTAATCCCAGTACTTTGGGAGGCGGAGACCGGAGGATCCGGGTTTGCGGCCAGCCTCAGCTCTTTCTCTCTCTCTCTCTCTCTCTCTCTCTCTCTCTCTCTCTTTCCCTCCTTAGTGAGGCCCTCCGCAACTTCGTGAGACACGGTTTCAAAATAAAGTATAAAAAATAGGGCCGGGGGCGTAGCGCGGAGGTAGAACGCCCCTGCATTTCATCCCCGGTACCGCAAAAAAAAAAAAAAAAAGACAAGCTACAAAGCAACCACTTCACTTGGTTTTAGTAAATGGTAAGAAACAAATACGCTAAACTTTACTACCCTTTCTTCCTATATATGGAAGAAAGATGATAAATACTGTACATAAACTACATAACTATACACTTAGCATCAACCCTTTCAAAATTTACATTTAAAAATGATCAACCAATCATTATATAGCAAAAACAATTTAACATATCCTAAATAATCTGAAAATAGTAGTAAGCATGAACTTTTACAGAGAATTTATTGTGAACAATGACTTATCAGCAGAATGAAGTAGAATTCTAAAGAGAAAAATGGGAAGGAAGTAATCTCAGTCCATATGACTACTTTAAACCATAAATGCACCAAGTGTATCAAATTAATAACTGTCCCAAAGTAAACTGGAAACCAAAAGGCTAGCTTGCACAATGTTTTTAAAACTGATAACATGCAATTTGACACCTCAGAAAGATGGCTGTCTATTCAAATTCAGCCTGATATTTCTTTTTTTTTTTTTGCGGTACCGGGGATTGAACGCAGGGGCGTTCTACCTCCGCGCTACGCCCCCGGCCCTATTTTTTATACTTTATTTTGAAACCGGATCTCACGAAGTTGTGGAGGGCCTCACTAAGGAGAGAGAGAGAGAGAGAGAGAGAAAGAGAGAGAGAGAGAGAGAGAGAGAGAGAGAGAGAGAAAGAGCTGAGGCTGGCCACGAACCCGGATCCTCCGGTCTCCGCCTCCCAAAGTACTGGGATTACAAGCATGCGCCACCACTCCCGGCCTGATATTTCTTAAAACACTGACTGAAGTCCCTAAATACTACCTCTAAAAGAAACAGTGTACTCAGACAAAAGGCTAATTCTAGGTCAGGACAGAAAATTTCTAAGATAAGTCAGGTATACCATGGAATACTTTATTCTCTCCAGAAATAGGGCAGTTATCAAAGACTGGCTTGTCTGCTGGGTATGGTGGCACACACTTGTAACCCCAGCACTTGGGAGGCTGAGACAGGAGGATCGTGCGTTCAAGGACAGCCTCAGCAAGTAGTGAGACTCTCATCAACCTAGCGAGACCCCGTTTCAAAATAAAAATAAAATAGGGCTGGGGTATAGCTCAGAGGTAGAATGCCCCTGGGTTCAATTCCCAGTGCCAAAAAGAAAAAGACTGGTATGTCAAAAATAAAATCCTTCAGGCTGGGCATGGTGGTATACTCCTGTAATCCAAGTAACTTGGGAGGCTGAGACAGAATGATTGCAGGTTCGAGGGCAGCCTCAGCAAGTGTAGTGAGACTCTGTTTCCAAGTAAATTAAAAAAAAAAAAAAAGCCGGGCATGGTGGTGCACACTTATAATCCCAGTACTTGGGAGGCCGAGACTGGAGGATCCAGGTTCGTGGCCAGCCTCAGCTACTTAGTGAGGCCCTCCACAACTTAGTAAGACCCTGTTTCAAAATAAAGAATAAAAAATAGGGCTGGGGGTATAACCCAGAGGTAGAATGCCCCTGGGTTCAATCCCCAGCACCACACACACAAAAAAAGACTTGAAAGGAGAATATATGAAACATAAGAATTCATGAGTTCATAATGATACCAAAAACAAGTACAGTTGTCATTCCCTTTTGGAAGATCCTAGAGAACAACTCATTATTCTGAAAACTGATAGATGAAAGGAAGCAAGCACTTATCCTATCTTTCCCATTTAAACTGCACTTAAGGCTAACCAAAACGTTGATACTACCAAGCTTTATTTTATAGAATGCTAATATTAAATGTAGAAGAAATTAAAGAATTAGAGTATCAGATGAAACAGATCCACACAATGATCAAAAATGGCTACTGAAAAACCATAAGCAATCTTTAAAATGATGGATCAGGATGAAAACATTTGTACACACTGACTAATTAATTTATAACACAGAAAGGAGACCACCAGACATATGAGTATCATGATGTACTGCAGTTGAAAGTACACAACCCCAACTATAAAATGTTCTTGCCAAAAAAAAGAAAATAAACCAAGTGTAAATCTTACTAAATATTTAGATCTAACATCTAATTTACAGAAAGTACAGAGGATAGAATAATGAGTTAAATGATACGAGAGGATGCAATCTACCAAGTCCAGAATGTGCCACCACACCTAGCTAATCCTTATATTTTATTTTATTTATTTATTTTTGTGTGTGTGGTACTGGGGATTGAACCCAGGGGCTTTCTACCTCGGAGCTACATCCCCAGCCCTACTTTTTATTCTTTTGGGTTTTTTTTTGCGGTACCGGGGATTGAACGCAGGGGCGTTCTACCTCCGCGCTACACCCCCGGCCCTATTTTTATACTTTATTTTGAAACCGGGTCTCACGAAGTTGCGGAGGGCCTCACTAAGGAGAGAGAGAGACAGGGAGAGAAAGAGAGAGCAAGCTGAGGCTGGCCGCGAACCCGGATCCTCTGGTATCCGCCTCCCAAAGTACTGGGATTACAAGCGTGCGCCACCACACCCGGCTTATTATTCTTTATTTTGAAACAGGGTCTTACCAAGTTGCAGAGGACCTCACTAAGTAGCTGAGGCTGGCCACGAACCTGCGATCCTCCTGTCTCAGCCTCCCAAGTACTGGGATTACAAGCGTATGCCACCACGCCCAACGTAATCCTTACATTTTAAAGATACAGGCTTCACTGGTGCAGTGGTGCATACCTGCAATCCCAGTACCTGGGAGGCTGAGACAGGAAGATCACAGGTTTGAGGCCAGCCTCAGCAATTTAGCAAAACCCTGTTTCAAAATAAAAATAGGGCAGGGGGTTTAGCTCAGAGGTAGAATACCCCTGGATTCAATCCCCACTATCAGAGGAAAGAAAAAAGAACATAAATATTTGAGTTTTAACAGGTGAAATGTTATGTTTAGGACTTGTGCTAAAAATCAAATCAGGGATGGGTTATAGATGAAGCAAGATTAACCATACATCTGTTGACAATTGTTGAAGCCAGAAAGAACATGGAGATTCACTGCATCATTTGGTTTCCTTTTGCATATATTTGACATTTGTTTAAGTTTTTAAAAGTTAAATGGGGCCGGACGTGGTGGCGCACGCTTGTAATCCCAGTACTTGGGAGGCTGAGACTGGAGGCGGCTAGCCTCAGTTACTTAGTGAGACCGTCTGCAACTTAGTGAGACCCTGTTTCAAAATAAAGAATAAAAAATAAGGGGTTGGGAGTGTAGCTCGGAGGTAGAATGCCCCTGGATTCAATCCTCAATACCACAAAAAATAAATAAATAAATAAACATAAGAGAAGCTGGGCATGGTGGTGCACACTTGTAATCCCAGTACTTGGGAGGCTAAAACAGGAGGATCACAGGTTTGAAGCCAGCATTAGCAACTTAGTGAGGCCCTCCGCAACTTAGGGAGACTCTTTTTCCAAATAAAAAAGAAAATCAGGTTGGGGGGTATAACTTGGAGGTAGAATGTCTCTGGGTTCAATCCCCAGTACCAAAAAAAAAGAAAGAAAAAAGAAGAGAAAAATGAAATTCAAGCTACATGACATCTGATACCTCATTCATCTTGGTTCCCTAATGTCTAGCACAATACCCACCACATAATCACTCAATAAATATTTGCTGAATTAATGAATAGTAAGCAATATCATTGAAATAAAGTTAAAAAATTATAGCAAAATGGAATATTTATAGAGTAAGTCACAATGTTAAATTTAACAATATAAAAATAAATGGTAATTGCCAAATATTTTTAAAAATATTTAAAACAAAAGTTGGGCGTGGTGGCACACACCTGTAATTCCAGTACTTCGGAGGCTGAGACAGGAGGATAACAGGTTTGAGGACAGCCTCAGAAAGTAGTGAGACTCTCATCAACCTAGCAAGATGCTGTTTCAAAATAAAAATAAAATAGGAAGCCGGGCATTGTGGCGCATGCTCGTAAGCCCAGTACTTGGGAGGCTGAAACCAGAGGATCCGGATTTGCGGCCAGCCTCAGCTACTTAGTGAGGCCCTCCACAACTTAGCGAGACCCCATTTCAAAATAAAGAATAAAAAATTGGGCTGGGGGTGGAGCTTGGAGGTAGAATGCCCCTGGGTTCAATCCCCAGTACTGCAAAAAAAAAAAAAAAGAATAGAAGAGAGGGAATATGGGTAGGGCTGAAGATGAGAAAAGAAAGTTGAGTCAGGACAGGGACACAGAGAGGGTTATAATTGGCCTGATCAAAAAAATAGTAAAAAAAAGACTACCAAGAAAAGAAGGGATAGATTATACAGTTAGAAGCCTCCCAAGAGGTTTCATTGATGGTTCAGAAGGAAATAGTGGACTGGGCGTGGTGGCACAGGCCTGTGATTCCAGTAGCCGGGAGGCTGAGACAGGAAGATCGCAGGTTCAAGACCAGCCTCAGCAGTTTAGCAAGGCTCTCAGTAAGTAACTTAGTGAGACCCTGTTTCCAAATGAAAAATTAAAAACAGGGCAGGGGGTGTAGCTCAGAGGTCGAATGCCCCTGGGTTCAATCCCCAGCACCAAAAAAAAAAAAAAAAAGGTGGCTACTGAAGAATGCTCCTGAGGAAAACTTGCTTAGCAGCATTATGTGGCATGTCTTAGGGGAGATGAAACATAAAACATAATGGTGTCAAGACGACTACAGAATAATCCAAATATGAGGTGATTCAAATGGATGAAGGCAGAGGACATAGTAAAAATACAGGAAAAGTTATACTTCAAAGAAAAAGAGAAAGGATTCTTGATTAACTAGAGTTTTTTTAAAAAAGCAAAGCAGGGCTGGGGATGTAACTCATCAGTAGTAGAGCACTTGTCTAGCATTGCTGAGGCCCTGGGTTGAACCCCCAGAAGAAAGAAAGAGGGAGAGAGGGAGGCAGGCAGACAGGCAAAGCAGTAAGTCAGTTGTGTAAAGCTTTCAATTCTAGAATTGGTAAGTATTATTTCCAATAACAAAGACAGGGATGGTGAAAGGTAGAGACTTAAGGAGAAGATAGGTCTGATTTCAGAGAGGCTGAAATTTAAAGAGACAATAATAACTACAATAATATAACTAAACCATATAGGTTACTAGATACCACATACTTTTTTTCATTTTTTTGTGGCACTGAGGATTGAACCCAGGGGCATTCTACCTCCAAGCTATACCCCCAGCCCTATTTTACCAGGTCTCACTAAGTTACAGAGGGCCTCACAAGTAGCTGAGGCTGGACGCAAACCTGTAATCCTCTTGTCTCAGCCTCCCAAGTACTGGGATTACAAGCGTGCGCCATCACGCCCAGCTTACCAGATACTTTTAGATGCTTTACCTGTACTAATTTATTTATTCTTCCCAAAACAAATTAAAGAGATAAGTAATATTACTATTTTCATTTTACAGAAGAGGAAATTGAGATACAGGGAGGTTAAGTAACCTGCCCAACATCGAAACATGGTAAGTGAAAGGAAGGATAAAGAAATGTTTACAGTGTGCCTGGTGGCACATGCCTGTGATCCTAGTACTTGGGAGGGTAAGAGAGGAGGATCAAAGGTTCAAGAACAGCTTCAACAAGTAGTGAGACTCTCATTAACCGAGCAACACCCTGTTTCAAAATAAAAATAAAGCCGGGCATGGTGGCGCACGCCTGTGATCCCTGTACTTGAGAGGCTGAGACAGGAAGATCGCGGGTTCAAGGACAGCCTCAGCAAGTAGTGAGACACATCGACCTAGCGAGACCCTGTTTCTACATAAGAAATAAAATCAGGCTGGGGGTGTAGCTCAAAGGTAGAATGCCTCTAGGTTCAATTCCCAGTACCATACAAATAATAATAATAAATAATAAAATAAAAATAGGGCTGGGGTATAGTTTGGAGGTAGAATACCCCTGAGTTTAATCCCAGCACCACCATAAAAAAAGAAAAAAATGTTTAGAAGGAAAAACAAATTTTTTGATAGACATGGTTACATAAAACAGGAGCATACCCATAGGGAAGTGGCTCTCTAGAGAAAAATGTCATAATCTGACATTTTTAAACCAACTGCCTTTTAAAAATTGTTTTTGGAGAGAGGAATTTTTTTTTAAAAAAGCTTAGAGCCAGGCGTGGTGGTACATGCCTATAATCCCAGTACTTGGGAGGCTGAGGCAGGAGGATCACAGGTTCCAGGACAGCCCCATCAAGTAGTGAGACTCTCATCAACCTGGTGGGACCCAGTTTCAAAAAAATAAAAATAAAAATAGGGTTGGGGATGTATCTCACAGGTAGATGCCTCTGGGTTCAATTCCCAGTACCACATACACACAAAAATAAAAAAGCTTAGTAAACTAAACAACAACAAAAAAACTAAGAAATAAGAGAGAATTAGGAGTCAAGAAAAACATTTTACAATTAAACATTAATGTTATAAATAGCCTAAACACTAATATTACATTTTAAAGATGCTATCTTCACCTCAGCATGCAAGTTAAATAACCATTAGGCATATTACACCCAGTCTTTTGCATACCTGTTAGGAGACAGGCCTTATGTGTTAGAAATTTAATCATAAGCTTCAAAATATATTTCCTTTACTTTTATTTATTCATTTCTTTGCAGTACTGGGAATTGAACCCAGGGCCTTGCATATTTAGGCAAGTGCTCGACCACTGAACTATATCCCTAGCCCTTTTTAGTTTGAGACAGGGTCTCACTAAGTTGCCCAGGCTAGCCTCAAATCTGTAATACTTCTGCCTCAGCCTCCTGAGAAACTGGGATTACAGGTATGTGCCACCCAACTAGGCTCAAAAATTTCCATTTATTCAAGACTAAATGTTGGTACTCAGCTGGACATGGCAGCACACACTTGGGAGGCTGAGACAGGAGGATCACAGGTTCGCGGCCAGCCTCAGCTACTTAGTGAGGCCCTCCGCAACTTAGTGAGACCCTGTTTCAAAATAAAGAATAAAAAATAGGGCTGGGGGTGTAGCTCAGAGGTAGAATGCCCCGGGGTTTAATCCCCAGTACCGCAAATAAATAAATAAATAAATAAATAAATAAATAAATGTTGCTACTCCACTGCAGGGACTTTGGAAGACTAAATGTTGCTACTCTATAGCAGAGACTTGTCCAAAACAGAAGATTTTGCCTTTCTCTCCCCATCACAAAATATTAAAATATGACTATATGACATAACCACAAAGTAAATTGCTTATGGATATAAATGTAATTTTTATAGTTACACAGTCCATAAAAATACAAATTAACTTTTTTTTGGTGGTACTAAGGATTGAACCCAGAGGTGTTCCATCTCTGAGTCATACCCGCAGCCCTATTTTATTTTTTTAATTTTGAAACAGGGTTTCAGTAAGTTACTAAGTTGCTAAGACTGGTCTTGAACCTGCTATCCTCCTGGCTCAGCCTCCCAAGTACTGGGATTACATGTGCTGCCCCACAACACATGGCATTAATTTTTTAAAAAGGTAATCCTGATATGAGAAAGCTTGGTGTCTCTATATGCTAGCAATTGTTTACTTACGTTCTGATACTGTGTAGAGGAGGTTCTGGGATAAAGGAGGAGGTAGTCTTGCTCCCACTGGTGCAAGATTGGGTACTGTGCTTGTCCCAGGCTGGTCACGACTGTTTATCAAGTTTGACTGTGATATGGGTGGTCCTACAAATTACAAAAAGTGAGACATACAACATTAATGTTTCCTAATAAAAACACTCACTACACTAGTACGAATTTAAATATTCATACTTAAAAGATATAGTTGGCTTTGAACAAAGTTAAAGAATTTAATATAGGCAGGTTATACCACTGTTATATAATCAATTAAACTGACATTCTTAGATTTATTGATTTATTTACTTATTTATTTACTTATTTATTTACTTATTTTTGGTACTAGGAATTGAACTCAGGGGCATTTCACCTCCGAGCTTCACCCCCAGCCCTATTTTATGTTTATTTGGAAACAGGGTCTCACTAGGTCTCACTACTTGCTGAGGCTGCCCTCAAATCTGAGATCCTCCTGTCTCAGCCTCCCAAGTACCAGGATTACAAGTGTGTGCCACCAAGTCCAGCTCAACATTCTTAGTTTTAGAACAGGTAAAACTAAGAAAGAGTGAGCAGAGCTGGTTGTTACTGTGGGTGGACATGGAGAATGGCTGGGATGGGACTTGAAATTTTCTAGGGTGATAACAGATTTCTATACAAGCTTTAAGGATAAGTATGCTTAAGTATACTAATGTCTGTAGTATACGGCACAGGAGAGGTGGAATAATGCTTGATGACACAGATATAGAAAATACCAGCTGTAGAACCCACATAGTGAGTAAATGGGTACTATTCTTTCAACTTTTCTGTCAGCTTGAAATGTTTCATAGCAAAATGTGGGTGGAAATGAAATTCTTAGGCCTAACTTTTATACAAAAATGTTCCTACATTAAGATAACATTGTTTATTGTTAGAATTTTTATATATAAAGAATATTCCTTAGCTGGGCATGGTGGTGCACGCCTGTAATCCCAGTTCTTGGAAAGCTGAGGCAGGAGGATCACAGGATCAAGGCCAGCCTCAGCAACATAGCAAGGCCCTCAGCAACTTAGTGAGACTCTATTTCAAAATTTAAAAAAAAAAGCCAGGCGTAGTGGCGCACCCAACCCAGAGCCTCACATATGATAGATAAGTGTTGTATCACTGAGTCCCCAAGTAAAATATCTTTAAAAAAAAATTGAGCCGGGCATGGTGGCACACACCTGTAATCCCAGTACTTGGGAGGCTGAGACAGGAGGATCACAAGTTCGAAACCAGCCTCAGCAACATAGCGAGACCGTTTCCAAATAAATAATATCGGGTCGGGGGTATAACTTGGAGGTAGAATGCCTCTGGGTTCCATCCCCAGTACCAAAAAAATAAAGAAAATTGTTAAAAAAAAAAAAAAGTACAGCCGGGCGTGGTGGCGTACGCTTGTAATCCCAGTACTTGGGAGGCTGAGACTGGAGAATCGCCGGTTCGCGGCCAGTTTCAGCTACTTAGTGAGGCCTCCGCAACTTAGTGAGACCCTGTCTCAAAATAAAGAATAAAAAATAGGGCTGGGGGTGTAGCTTGGAGGTAGAATGCCCCTGGGTTCAATCCCCAGTACCGCAAAAAAAAAAGTACAGCTTAAACTGAATGGCAATAATTGGGTTTTTTGTTTATTAAACAGGGGCATTCTACCTCTGAGCTATACCCTCAACCCTTTATAATTTTTGTTTTTGAAACAGGGTATTTTTTTTTTTTTTGCGGTACCGGGGATTGAACGCAGGGGCGTTCTACCTCCACGCTACACTCCCGGCCCTATTTTTTATACTTTATTTTGAAACCGGGTCTCACGAAGTTGCGGAGGGTCTCACTAGGTAGAGAGAGAGAGAGAGAGAGAGAGAGACAGAGACAGAGACAGGGAGAGGGAGAGAGAAAGAGAGAGAGACAGGGAGGGAGGGAAGGAGAGAGAACGCTTGTGTGCGCGTGCACGCTCAAGCGCGAGCTGAGGCTGGCCGCGAACCCGGATCTCCGGTCTCCGCCTCCCAAAGTACTGGGATTACAAGCGTGTGCCACCACGCCCGGCTCTGAAACAGGGTACTGATAGGTTGCTAAGAGTATTGCTATATTGCTGTGGCTGTCCTTGAATTTGTGATCCTCCTGTCTTAGCCTCCCAAGTACTGGGATTAAAGGCATGCACTATCACACCCAGCTGAATGGCAATAATTTTTTAAAATACTTTTCCAGCAGGTTATGATTGTATATGCCTGAAATCCCAGTACATAGGAGGCTGATATAGAAAGATTCCAGGTTTGAGGCCAGTCTCAGCAACTTAGCAAGACCCTGTTTCAAAATAAAAAGGGCTGGGGTATAGCTCAGAAGTAGAACATCCCTGGGTTCAACCCCCAGTAGCAAAAAAAAAAAAAAAATTCCATCCTTTATTCTTAAATGTCTTCCAATAGTAGTTCCTTATACCTGTGGATACACTTAAATAATTCATGCCATAATTTTTTTAAATTACATTTTAAAAATTTAGTCTTGGCTGGGCTTGGTGGCACAAGCTTGTAATCCCAGTACTTGGGAGGCTGAAACAGGAGGATGGCAAGTTTGCGGCCAGCCTTAGCTACTTAGTGAGGTTCTCCGCAACTTAGTGAGACCCTGTTTCAAAATAAAGAATAAAAAATAGGGCTAGGGGGTGTAGTTCAGAGGTAGAATGCCCCTGGGTTCAATCCCCAGTATTGCAAAAATAAAAAGAGGAAGTAACCATTTTTAAGCATTTCTTACATTTAACTTTGATGAATAAGAGCACATTGATTTTTTTTTAAAGAACAAAAACAAAAACTGTCTTTCATCACAAAAAGTTCCACACTGAAGTACATACTGACAAAATGATATGACATTTGGAATTTAGTCCGGCAAAAACCAACCAACCCCAAAAACTTGTGTGGGGAGGGGGTTAAGTGAGAAAACCAGCTAAATATTGATAATCATTGAGGCTGCGTAATGAAACAGGCAATATATATATTATTCTTCTATCTCTGTGTACATCTGGAATTTTCCATAACAAAATTTTAAATGTTATTTTAATATTCTTGAAGAGATTTTAAAGACTGGAAAATTTCATCAAACCATTGGCATGTTCTTTCGCTGACATCTTAAAATGCAATCAACTAACAAGATTTTGACTACAGGTCAATATATGTTAGGCCCCAGTGGACAAAATTTACACTGGAGATATTACAAATAATCCCAAGTACAATGAAAGGCAGAAAGGGAAGAAAAGCACCTTATTTACAGGAATGTTTTACAAATTTTATTATTAATTTATTTTTCAAATGTTTTGTAAACAGACTGTTAAGTGCACCAAAAGAGATAAGATTATTCTAAAAAGAATTCAGTACCAAGGAAAATATTTGGCTAACATATACTTACTTGGTATGGGAAGCACAACAGAAGGTGGTGGCTGACCATGTCCCTGGGGAACAGGAAGTCTCATACTATGCCCAGGGCCTGGGCCTGGGCCTGGGCCAGGACCTGGACCTGGGCCTGGGCCTGGCCCTGGGCCTGGGCCTGGCATTGGAGGCATTAACATTCCGGGAGGTGGTGGAGGAGGAAGCCCAGGAGGAGGAGGTGGGAAAGGAATCATACTTGGCAGAGCAACTTCATCAACAACCAGAGGATCATTTCCATGATCAAACTGACAAAGGTCACCAAGTACACAAAATCCTCGTTCTGTAAGCATAAAAAAAGAACTTTATTATGTTGATCTACTTCTAGTTCAGAAAATAAAACAAATTCCTAAACCCACCATTCTGATTTACAAAGTGGTTTTCTCTAAGTCTTCTTAGTGTTATTCTGTTAATCGTTGCATATCCTTGAGGTAGAAGCAGGTATAGTCACTATTTTCTTCACTATGAGACTATGACTTGTTGAGACAACAAACAACAGATCCAAGGACAGGCTACTAGCTACATTTCCTACTAAGTCTTCATAATAAAAACTTGGGCATTTTAAACAAATATCAATTTAGCAAAGGCTTGAGGAGGAAAGGGTATGAGTCTTGAACTAAAGGACTTAATTTCAAAGATCTATTTTCATTACATTATTCTAAAGTGACCATTCTTTCTATATCTGGAAGGTGAAATTTTATTTTCAGATATTCAAATGAATAGGAGGAATAATTTATAATGCTCTACAGCACAAATGTCACAATGTCCCCCTAAATATGTACAATCACTGTTTAAAACAATTAATTGAATACTTCAAAACAGCTAGTTGACAGGATTTTGAGTGTTCCCAACACAAAGAAATAATAAACATTTAAAGTGATAAATATGAGCTGGGCGTGGTGGCACACTCCTGTAATCTCAATACTTGGGAGGCTGAGACAGGAGGATCGCAGGTTTTAGGACAGACAGTTTCATCAAGTAGTGAGTCTCTCATCAACCTGTCAAGACCCTATTGCAAAATAAAAATAAAATAGGGCTGGGGATAAAGCTCGGAGGTAGAATGGCCCTGGGTTCAATCCCCGGTACCACTAAGTAAATAAAGTGATAAATATGTCAATTATCCTGATATGATCATTACATGGTGTATACATGGACTGAAATGTCACAATGTCTCCCATAAATATGTACAACCACTGTTGTCAATTAAAAATAAAAATATATTCTAAAATAAATTAAAAATCCAAGTAGGTATTATATACCAAGTTATTCACTGCAGTGCTGCTTATAATAGAAAAATATTAGAAACATTCCAAATATGCATCAATAAGAAATGTTGAACACATTTTTGTACATATATAATTATGAGAAGCCTATAAAAATATTGAGGGAATTTTTTTGTATTAACATAAGATTTACTGCCAGGAAAAACTAAATGAAAAAAAAAACATATGACAGAATGAATAGTATACTAGCATTTATATAAAAAGGTAAAGTGGGGGAGAGTGTTATTTATTTAGGTATATATGCATAGACTGTTTGGCCAAGATATATAAGAAACTGTCAACACTAAGTTGGCCTTGGGAAGAACTCTGGCTAGGAAACCAGGGTAATGAGGTTAATGCTTAAATTACAATGTGACTGTATTTCCCATTTAAAAATAAGTAAAATGAGCCGGGCGTGGTGGTGCACGCTTGTAATCCCAGTACTTGGGAGGCTGAGACAGGAGCATCACAGGTTCAAGGACAGCCTCAGCAAGTAGTGAGACTCTCATCAACCTAGCAAGACCCTGTTTCAAAATAAAAATTTAAAAAATTAGGGCCATTTTTCTTATTGAGACCATTTCAAAATAAAAATTTTTAAAAAATGCCCCTGGACTCAAACCCCAGTACCACACACACACACACACAAAAGGTAAAATGAGATTCATTTTTTTTTTTAGTTGTACTGGGGATTGAACCCAGGGGCATTCTACCTGAGCTACACCTCAACCCTATTATTTAATTTGAAACAGGGTCTCACTAAGTTGCGGAGGGCCTAAGTTGCTGAGGCTGGCAGCAAACCTGTGATCCTCATGTCTCAGCCTCTCAAGTGCTAGTATTACAAGAGTGCGCCACCACACCCAGCTTGCAGTCTATTTTTATAAGGAAAAATGAGGGGTTTAGCTCAGTGGTAGAGCACTTGCCTAGCATGCTCAATCATGTTCAATCCCCAGCACTGCACACAAACAAAGAAAAGGTTATGAGGTCTGTGATTGCTTGAAATACTACAGGTGGGGAAGAAATGAATAGAAAAAAAAAAATGCCAAAGTCAGGCGTGGTGGCATATGCCTGTAATTCCAGTATTGGGAGGCTGAGATGGGAAGATCACAGGTTTGCAGCCAGCCTCAGCAATTTAGTGAGACCCTGTTTCAAAAATTAAAAAATAAGCCAGGCATGGTAGCGCACACCTGTAATCCCAGTACTTGGGAGGCTGAGACAGGAGGATCGCAGGTTCACGGCCAGCCTCAGCAACTTAGCAAAACCCTCTGCAACTTAATGAGATTCTGTTTCAAAATAAAAAAATAAAATAGGGATGGGGAGTGTAGCTCAGAGGTAGATTGCCCCTGGGTTCAATCCCTAGTAACACACACACACACACACACACAAAATCAGGGTTATAATGAAAAAGTATGCAGTATATGCAACATTTGCTTTACTAGTACTTTTGGGTGGAATGTAAGAGACAAGTTGTGATTTTTACCGTCATAATCTCTGCATCGCCTCTTCGGGGGTGGGTTTCGACCAAAAGAATTGGAAGAACTATGATTGTTGTAGTAATTAGACCAGCTCTCGGTTGTGTTTTCAGAATGGTGAGCAGGTGCGATCACAGTAACAGTGCTGGGAATAGTCTGTGCCCCGGAGGAATACTGCTCAGAAGAGTTCGCAGGTGGTGCAGACACAGGCACATAGGAGCTCTCCACATCGTTCCTTTCACTCTTAAACTTTGATCTTTCCCTGTGCTCTGCTTTAGAGACAAAATAAAAACACGAACCAAAGACATTAGACATTTATGTTCTATTTTCTCACAGAATAGGAAAGACAAGAAAACTGGAGTTAGCTTTACTAAGCTATCCATATTCCAAACTGCTCTCATTATTAATATATCTGAAAAGCAGGAACATCAACAGTGTCACGTATCTTAACCAATAATTTGTAGAACATCATATTTTATAATCTCAACATCAATTACACTGAGTGAAAAGTGGTCAGCTAGCCAGGTGTGGTGGCACATGCTTTTAATTCCAGTACTTGGGAGGCTGAGACAGGAGGATCGCAGGTTCGAAGCCAGCCTTGGCAACTTAGTGAGACCCTGTTACCAAATAAGAAGTAAAATCAGGCTGGGGGTATAACTTGGAGGTAGAATGCCTCTGGGTTCAATCCCCAGTACCACACACACACAAAAAAAGCGGTCAGCTTCTCCACTAATATTTTTTAATACTTTCATTTGTGCACTGTAATTATACATCATAGTGAGATTCAAAGTGATACATTAATATATGCACAAATTACTTAGTATATTTCACTCCAAAAAGCCACAATCTCCACTGATATTTAATAGGAATGTTTCCAAGAACTGACTGACAAACTAATATTTTAGATCAGTGACTGGGATCTTACTAACCTACGTAATTTTTTTAATTTTATAAACTTTATGTGACTTTATTGCAAATCAATTACTTTTAGGGGAAAAAAAAAACAGAGGGCTGGGAATGTAGCTCAGTGGTGGAGTGCTTATACAAGACCATGGGTTCAATTCCCAATACCACAAAATAAAAAGCAGGCAACTCTATTTCTCAAGTGATAGCTTTTTTAGTCGGGCGTGGTGGCGCACGCTTGTAATCCCAGTACTTGGGAGGCTGAGACTGGAGGATCTGGGTTCGCAGCCTGCCTCAGCTACTTAGTGAGGCCCTCTGCAACTTTGTGAGATCTGGTTTCAAAATAAAGTATAAAAAATAGGGCCGGGGGTATAGCTCAGAAGTAGAACACCCCTGGGTTCAATCCCCTGTACCACAAAAAAAAGTGATAGCTTTTTTGAGTACAGGACATTTGTATCAACTATACAAAATGACTTTAGACATGTACTATGATACCTTAAGAATAGCTTCTTTTCCTAGGGGCTTTTTACCTCCTAGGTATACTGCTAGGTTTGAAACAGTGTCTCACTAAGTTACCAATGGCCTCACTAAGTAGCTGAGGCTGGTGTCAAACCTGTGGTATTCCTGTCTCAGCCTCCCAAGTACTGGAATTACAGGCATGTGCCACCACTCCCGGTTTATTCTTTATTTTGAAACAGGGTTTCACTAAGTTACTGAGGGCCTCACTAAGTAGCTGAGGCTGGCTGCGAACCTGTGATCCTCCTGTGTCAGCCTCCCAAGTACTGGGATTACAGGCATGCGCCACCCCACCTGGCAAGAATAGATTCCTTTTAATCAAACTCCTTTGACTTCAACCCAAGAATAGAGTCCAGCCTTTGTAAAAAAAAAAAAAATCAACAGTCATGTTTTTTGAGACAATCCCCGTTTTTACATTGTTTAGACACATTAAAGGTGTATTTAGGGCCGGGCGTGGTGGCGCACACTTGTAATCCCAGTACTTTGGGAGGCGGAGATCGGAGGATCCGGGTTCACGGCCAGCCTCAGCTCTCCCTCCCTCCCTCCCTCCCTCTCTCTCTCTCTCTCTCTCTCTCTCTCTCTCTCTCTCCTTAGTGAGGCCCTCTGCAACTTCGTGAGACCCAGTTTCAAAATAAAGTATAAAAAAAATAGGGCCGGGGGTGTAGCGCGGAGGTAGAACGCCCCTGCGTTCAATCCCCGGTACCGCAAAAGAAAAAAAAGGTGCATTTAGCCTTAAGGAAATTTCTTGTGCCCTGTGATAAAAGCAACAGAGCTTTTAGGGTGACACCTAATCTACTCACCAACATTCCTATTTGGATCCCGGTCTTTGCTGCGCCCCCTACTTCGGCTTCTACTTCGACTGAGGCCTCGGCTCTTACTCCGGCTCTTACTCCGGCCCCTTCTCCAGTCATACTTCTCACGGTACAATTCGTTCCGTTCATAGTACCGGTCATAGTCTCTCCATTTGCCATCTTCTCTTTTTTTCTCACGCGTCCTATAATACACAGATATAAAAGCCATATAAAGGCTATAGAAATAAGTCTGCAAACAAATCCAGAGTATGAAATATTCTTCTTGAGTAATCAAAATTCATAACGTTTGCTTTTTAGAAAGCTTTAAGACTACCACATAATTCTTCTAACCCATTATATGAAAAGGGAAAATATTCTCACTTCAAGTACAATGGGTGGGAAGCAATGAAAAAAAAAAGATGAATCCAAAGTATGGGGAGAGGTAGGGGAGCAGGGATGGAGCACAGAAACTTAGAACGAGAAAAGAAAAAAAGGCTCAAAACGTTTCCCTAAACAAAGATCAGTTTACAACAGTAGGTGGATAATTCCA
>PVJS01026634.1:25000-26852 GCA_004027185.1 Glis glis
AAGTAGTTTGATGTAAGAGGGATTCCAGTGGCAGACATGGGGATACGTGCCCCATCTGAAGACTTTTCAAGTTCAAACAACTTTGAAACATGTACCCCAAATAAAACAACTGTACATCAAACTTGCCTGTGTGGACTACCAGTTCACAGCTCTGCTCTAAGTGAACTTCTAGTGTTTTATGTACCTAATTCTCAAAATGGTTGAAAAATAGCAGATAGCACTTCTCAAAGAATAGATATAATACATACGGAGGGGTGTGTGTGTGTGTGTGTGTGTGTGTGTGTCTGTGTCTGTCTAAGAATACGTAGGCCACTATTTAGGGGGGGAGTAGATTAAAACATTTGGCTAAGAGATGAAATTCTTAAAATAGCCTTCTTTCATATTTTATTTGGGAAAAAATCAGTTATGCCTAAGAATTCATTAAAACTATATCAAAATTGCATTCTTTTACCTATAGAAAAATCACATACCATAGTATGTTATTGCTTAATAAGAAGTGTTGATGTGAGCTGGGCATGGTAGTGCATGCTTGTAATCCCAGTACTTGGGAGGCTGAAACAGGAAGATCACAGGTTCGTGGCCAGTCTCAGCTACTTTATGAGACCCTCCGCAACTTAGTGAGACCCTGTTTCAAAATAAAGAATAAGCTGGGCGTGGTGGTGCACGCTTGTAATCCCAGTACTTTGGGAGGCAGAGACAGGACGATCCGGGTTCGCGGCCAGCCTCAGCTCTCTCTCTCTCTCTCTCTCTCTCTCTCTACTTAGTGAGGCCCTCCGCAACTTCATGAGACCCGGTTTCAAAATAAAGTATAAAAAATAGGGCCGGGGGTGTAGCGCGGAGGTAGAACGCCCCTGGGTTCAATCCCCGGTACCGCAAAAAAAAAAAAAAAAAAAAAAAATAGGGCTGGGGGTGGAGCTCAGAGGTAGAATGCCCCTGGGTTCAAAATCTCCAGTACCACCAAAAAAAAAAAAAAAAAAAATGTTGATGTGAAAAATAACAGTGTTAGTTTTACTAAAGCCATATCCAGAGACTCTCAGAAACTTAGACTCTGTTTCAAAATAAAAAGTAAAATAAGGCTGGGGGTGTAGCTCAGAGGTAGAACGTCCTTCGGTTCAATCCCTAGTACCACAAAAAACAAACAGTAGTGTGTCCCATGGGTTCAATCCCCAGTGCAGAAAAAATTTTTTTCATAAAAATGGAATAATGGAAGACCTGTTGCATTAATTAAAGGATACTGTGTCTAACATTTTCTTGCGTAGTACTCTTGGATTTGCTAAACATCTGACTTTAGTCCAAAGCGCTTCACAGCTTTGGCTTTATACTTTCAGCATATAATAGCCAAAATGAAACTGGCCCATCCCATGTAAACTTTATTGTACAGAAAACTTAAGTATTTATTTACTAACTACCAAGTTTTTTAAATGGGAGCATTATATGGCTAGATTTTTATGTTAAACTTCTCTAGTTGATGCCAGGCATGGTGGCGCACGCTTGTATTCCCAATACTTGGGAGGCTGAGACAGGAGGATCACAGGTTCATGGCCAGCCTCAGCTACTTAGTAAGGCCCTCTGCAACTTAGTGAGACCCTGTTTCAAAATAAAGAATAAAATGGGGCTGGGGGTATAGTTCGGAGGTAGAATGCCCCTGGATTCAATCCCCAGTACCACACACACACACACACACACACACACACACACACACACACACAAAATCTCTTTTTAATCCTCAATAAATACTACTATGATCATCATTTTCCTGATGTGAAAGTAAGACACAGAGGTTAGTGACTTGTAGAGCTGCTATTTTAACTCATGCAACCTGACTACAGAATCTACATTCCTTGTGTGTGTG
>PVJS01026635.1:0-26850 GCA_004027185.1 Glis glis
GGGAGAGAGAGAGAGAGAGAGAGACAGGGAGAGAGAGAGAGAGAGAGACAGGGAGAGAGAGAGAGAGAGAGAGAGACAGGGAGAGAGAGAGTGAGAGAGCTGAGGCTGGCCGCGAACCCAGATCCTCTGGTCTCCGTCTCCCAAAGTACTGGGATTACAAGCGTGCGCCACCACGCCCGGCTTAGCAGACTTTAAAGCCATATGCAAGCATGAGACTGGGAGGCTCTGTAAGTGACATTTAGGAACCATTAGTCTAGCAGTGATATCAGGATGGTTTGGACCCAGTTTGTCTATGTCCCTTTCCTACTATAGATCCATATGCAATTTTGGAAAAGAAACTATTTTAAGCAAATGGCCAACGTATGTCAGACTAAATGCCAGTTGTATTCCTAGCATCCCGCATCTTTAGGCAAGTCAGAGAAGTTCCATCTTTGGAGCCAGTTCTGTCCATTTCATAGGAAAATGGCTATATTTTTCCCACACATTGATACTTTAACAAGACAATATGGCTTTTAGATCTGTTCCATCGGTCTCAAAGATCATTAACACAGGATGTGAGGTGACATTCAAAATTCTCAGAACCTTCCAACTTTTCTCGCTGTGTATATCAATAGATGGAGAGGTTGAGCTTTTCCTTCAACACTTACGTCTGTCTAAAGCCCCAGGATATTGTTTCTTTTTTCCCTTCTTAATATACTATCACTGCTATCCTGGGTGAGAATGCACACATCACAGTATAGCGACACTTAGCTGGGAGGATTATTGGCAGGGGAAGTGTTTCCATAATCCCCCGATAGTGAAGTAAGGGTCTGTAAATTAAACTGGGTCTCCCTTACCTAGCAGGACACCGAAGAAAGCTAGTAGGATGACCTGCCTTTAGCCTTTTCTTCTCACTAAACACGTCATGTTGGTGTGTTTTGATCATATTTTTATACTTTTAATTTAAACCGACATGCCAAGTGATGTGTGCATGTATGTTTGTATTACTTTGAATCTCACCCTGATATATAATTACATTGCACCAATAAAAGCATAAAAACAGATAAACTGATATGGCTTTAATAATGAGAAAATCCCTGATATATCGGGATTATTCTACAATTTATTTTTCTTTTGCAGAGCTGGGGATTGAACCCAAAGATTCACACATGCTAGGCAAGCACTCTACCACTGAGCTACATCCCCATCTCTACAAAATTTTAAATACATATTCCTTGTATTATTTGTCTAATTATAAAATGGACATCATCTGATTTCCAGAAAATGAGAAAAAGAACCAAACCTTTTAAAGTAAATAAAAATTAGTTGAAAGCATGTCTACTTTAAATGTATGAATTGTCTGGCATGTGAACTACCTCTCAATAGAACTGTTATAAAAATTTTTTAAATTGAAAGCCTACCACCCTGTTACATAAAGTTTGAATCTGCACCTTAATAAGAGGCTTGTACCTTTCATGGATATTTTTTATCATAAGTCAATATTTATAATGCCTGAGATTCCAGATGTATAGGAAAATTTATTTGTAAGGAATTCATAATTATGATTTAATGTTTATTGAGAATCCTCTTTACACGGTGCCCTATACTAAGTGCATCTAACTTGGCAGACTCCTAATTGAACTGTCACCTCTCCAACCAGGAAGGTGTCTCCCAGAATTCTTCAGGCAGTGATGAGTGCTCTGCCTTACCTGGACTGTGTGTGGCCGACCCAGCATCCCCACACAGCTCGTGCGCCTGCTTCAGGAAGAAAGATTAGAAAGCGGTCTCAAATGCGGCTGCATGGAGATAACTTCTGTGATTAAAAAGCAAGGGTGATTTTCTCATTGCCATTCTTCTATCCAATCTGCTGGGTAATCTAAGTTGTAAGGAATGTACTTTTTATCATTTACAAAACCTTATTTCATTTTGAGAAGAAAGGAAGAGAGAGAGAGAGGCCTCTGAGCACTTTTATGTTGTTGAGCTGGAGTTCATACCTCAGAGTCTGCTACAGAGACTTAAACCCAGTACCATCCTGGTGCACTCGGTTGCCCAAGGCACAATCTTGGAGCTTATTCCTACCCTTTCTCACACTCTCCACATCCAATCAGTCATAAAGACCTGCTGATTCTCCCTCCTAAATAATCACTCCAACCTGTACCCTCTCCTTCAACACGGTTTCCCCCTCCTTTCAGGCCCCAAGGGGCTGAATGACTGGTGCAGCGGCTCCACTAACTTCCCCAGTCAGCCCTCAACACCACCACCAGAGGGCTCCTTCTGAAATACAAATCTGACTATAATGCACCAATAAAAGAATATTAAAAAAATTAAAAATAAAGCCCTGTGCTTATATATGTGTGTGTGTATACACACATATATGTATATGTATTTTAATAAAGTTTATTCTTTCCTCATTGTCGATTAAAGTTTTTGATTTCTTTTTTTTTTTTTTGCGGTACCAGGGATTGAACGCAGGGGCGTTCTACCTCCGCGCTACGCCCCCAGCCCTATTTTTTATACTTTATTTTGAAACCAGGTCTCACGAAGTTGCGGAGGGCCTCACTAAGGAGAGAGGGAGAGAGAGAGAGAGAAACGGAGAGAGAGAGCGAGAGAGCTGAGGCTGGCCGCGAACCCGGATCCTCCAATCTCCGCTTCCCAAAGTACTGGGATTACAAGCGTGCGCCACCACGCCCGGCCGATTAAAGTTTTTGACCAATATACAAAAATAAATAAAATACAAATCCGATCTCATTAGTCTCCCCCCAAAAAAGCCCACAGTAGCTCCCCATCAACCGCGGGATAAAACTAAGTCCTCCCTGGCCTAGTTGCCTCTCCACGATCCTCTTTACAACCCTTTCCCACCATCACCCCACACTGGCCCCACTTCTTCCCTGTCCCACATCCTCAGCTCTCCCAGGGACTTGCATTTCCCTGCAGTGACATGCTCTTTCATGCTGCCATGCTTTTCCAAATACTATCTCCCCAACCTCTAGTACTCCCACTTCTCCTGGTAAAATCAGATTTATCATTCAATACAGATCATTCAAAACCTCTCTTCAATGGATGCCTCTTCTGACATGTAGGAGGACGTGCTGATGCTCCCCTTCATCCCACTCCTGACCTTATATGTCTTCAAGTCTCCTTGGAACTTGGCCTCAGAACCCAGAAATTTTTAGGAATATAGTCAATGGACTTCCAGGGATCTGGAAATCTAGCAAGTTAAACACATAATCTTAACCCGGTCTTGGTGGCACATGAATGTAATCCCAGCACATGGGAGGCTGAGACAAGAGTGTGGAGAATGCGACTGTTGGAAACAGGTTAACATTTGCCTAGAAAAGGTCTAAGGGTCATGGAAGGCCATGGTCAGACTGATGAGCTATCTGAAAGCAGCCCGCTCCTCCAAGGTAAATGTTCCTGTGTCTCTTGCCGGCGCCTACTCCCAAATATCCTGCTTGTCAAACATTGTCTCCAGGATTTTCTGCACATCCTTAGCGGTTTTATTGCTAACCACTATCTCAATGACTCTCTACAATTGTTCTGCGGCCAGCCAAGCTAAACGTTTACCTCTAGCCCTTGCTGCATGTATACTAGTTAAATTTTACCTCCCAAGCTCTGCACGTCTGCAGCACTACCCATACCTCAACTTCCCCCCTCAAGAATGAATAAAAACTGTGGACCAGTGTCTAGCGGGACCTTCGCCAAAGAGTGAGGTCCCCCGGCCTGTGCTTCTCGATCTGCTCTGGGTCTGCATCATTCTTTTCCCCTCAGGTGCACCATGGGACGGTAACTGACAGAGGAACCAGAGGAACCCAGATTTGCAACCATCCTCAGCAATTTAGTGAGACCCTGTTTCAAAATAAAGAATAAAATAGGGCTGGGGGTGTAGTCAGAGGTAGAATGCCCCTGGGTTCAATCCGCAGTACCACAAAATGCATACATTTATATATACATACATACATACATACACACACAATTTTAGCTGGGTGTGATGGCACACGCCCATAATCCCAGTACTTGGGAAGCTGACACAGGAGGATCGCAGGTTTGAGATCAGCCTCAGTAACATATTGAGACTTTCAACAACCTAGCGAGAACCTGTTTCAAAATAAGAAGGGTTGGGGGTGTAATTCGGAGGTAGAATGCCCCTGAGTTCAATTCCTAGTACCCAAATAAATAAATAAACATAGACTCTATGTCCATTTGAGATGAATAGCATCTGGGGAGAGGGGCCACCTCTTTTATCAGGTTTGCAAGGGGGATTTTTACCTAACATGGTTAACAACTTTCTCTACTAAATTGTACAGAAAGAATGAAGAAACTATCACATTAATTTTTATGTTCCTAATTGTAGCACAGTTCCTAGGGTTTTTGAATGCTAAATTAATTAATGAATGAATACATGAGCAAATGAAATAACTCACTTAAAAAGAATTTATTGCTATAGGCAAGAACCAGTTGTTGGATGTAGCTATGTTAAGATAGACCTGGCTCCTGCTTTCATTGGGAAAATAATTTGGCAAGGAAGACAGACGTTAAACAATTAATCACGCAGTTACTATTTAATTACAAAGGAAAAGTACAGACTAAACGAGGGTATAACCCGACGCTGGGGTCAGAGAAGGCTTCTTTGAGGATACATCCTTCTTTGGGAATATAATGTTCAAAAGTGAATGAATAAAAAAGAAATATTATAATGATAACTACAGTTACTATCTTTGTGTTATAAATTTAAGTAGGAGATAATGTCATTTATACACAAAGAAAAAATTCAAATTAAAAAAATTGACTTTTTTTTTACAGTACTGGGGATTGAACCCAGGGGCATTTTACCTCCGAGCTACATCCCCAGCCCTGTTTTTTATTCTTTATTTTGAAACAGGGTCTCACTAAGTTGAAGAGGACCTCACTAAGTAGCTGAGGCTGGCCGCGAACCTGCCATCCTCTTGTCTCAGCCTCCCAAGTACTGGGATTACAAGCATGTGCCACCATGCCTGGCTTTAAATTGACTTTTATAGATGGAAGAGGTCATTAGTCAAAGCGGGGTTCATACTACCCCTAGATGTGACCACTTAGCTTGGACATTTCACCGGGAGGAATCATGGAAGAGCAGGATCCCTGACATTCTATGACATGCTTCTTGTCACTGACCCAAAGTTTTCTAATGGCTTAAAGCTAGCTCAGGGTAGTTATGATCAGACCCCCAATACCGCACGTCAGCCAAGTCACACATAAGAGAACGCAGTGTTCCTGAAATTGTGCTGAAGCCAGCCTCCGGCCTCTGACCCCACCTCTACAGCTGCAGCTCCAGGGCTTTGTTTCCTTAGCTCTTTCCCGGCTCATCCCTTCTGGCTGGACAGCTTCACTTGGCTTTCGACTCACCCTGTGTGTTCCCAGACCTAAGTGAGCCCTTCCCACCCTGGCGCTGCAGTTCCTCAGCCCAACAGATCTGTGTCCCAGGCGCCAATGTGGCTCCGGGACACGGCTGGACTCTGCTGGACTCTGGCTGGCAGCCTGCACTACACTTGGATTCCGATTCTTCCAAGTTCACCTGGGAGAGGCAGAATCAATCCTGCATGGTTTAACACTTAAAACCAGTCCTGCAGCGCGATGGCGTCTTCGTTTCCAATCGGCACAGGTGCCCCGCGGGGTCTCACTGTAACCGCCTGCCTTCCTCCATTGTATGGACTGCAGAGACCCACTCCTCACCTTGGGCTTTGATGATAGAGCTATGCAGAGCAGAAAACTTGGGCCACACACAGAAGCTTTTCATTAAAATCTATCTCTAGCCGGGCATGGAGGCACACGCCTGTAATTCTAGTACTTGGGAGGCCGAGACAGGAGAATCGCAGGCTCAGCAAGTAGTGAGACTCTCAGCAACCTAGCAAGACCCTGTTTCAAAACAAAAAATAAAAAATTGGACTGGAGGGTATACTCGGAGGTAGAATGTCCCTGGGTTCAATCCCCAGTACCACAAAAAATAAAATAAATAAAATAAAATAGATCTCCAGTTGGGATTAATGTGTGTTATGGACTGATGTGTGTCCCTGTCCCAGCAAGATTCATATGCTGAAATCCTAAGTGTATTTAGAGATCGTGTCTTTAAGGAAGTAATTAAGGCTAAATGAGGTCATGAGAGTGGGGCCGAATTACTAGGACTGGTGTCCTTATAAGAAGAGGAGACGCCACAGCCCCTCTCCTCTCCCTCCCCCTCCACCTCCCACTTCCCTCTCCTCTTCCTCTGTGCACACCAAGGAAAGGCCACGTGAGAACACAGCAAGGACTCAGCTGTCTGCATGTCAGGAAGAAAGGCCAGACACCAACCCCGACAACACCTTGACCTCAGGCTGCCAGCCCCTCAATGTGACAAAATAAATTTCTGTTGTTTAAGCCACTCAGGCCGTGACACTTCGTTACGGCAGCCCTAGCAAACTTGAGCAATGTGACTACTTAATTTCTCCTATACTACAACCAAGCAGCAAAAAGGCACCGCTTGAAGCTGGGCACAGTGACCCACGCCTGTAATCCCAGCCCTGGAGAGGTCGACACAGGAGGATCGCAGGTTTGAGGCCAGCCTCAGCAACTTAGTGAGACCCTCAGCAACTTAGCAAGACCCTGTTTAAAAAAAAAAAAAAGGACTAGAGGTGTAGCTCAGAGGTAGAATGCCCCTGGGTTCAATACACACACACACACACACACACACACACAAAAGATACTGCCTGATAATATCGTTCAACCGCTGCTGATCGTGTGAATGAGTTGGGAAGAGAAGATGATGCCATGAGAACTATTCCAGGTCAAAAATGTGAAAACGGTGACTCTCACCCTCCTCGCCTGCCCCTCTCCTGCGCACATCCACATTCCTCTGTCTTTCTCCTCCTCTTGCCAAAATTTGCTTTCAGGGCAGACTTTGCAATGTCTTCCCTCTAAGAGGTCAATAATGTAGCAGCATGAAGCAGGGCGTCTCCTAGGGACATGTGAATTTAACAGCATCAAGTGTTAAAGGAAAGGAATGACAATCTAACAGTGAGGTATCATTCAGCATCCACCTATCCAACAATGGAAGTCTATTGTGAGCTCAGGAGTATCCCCAGCACCAAGCATAAAGCTCTGGGGATAAAAGAGCAAAGAAGGCAATTACTTGAATTATGGAGCACACTTGTATTAAGAAAAACAGACACATACGTAGGTGATAATGTAGCGTAATAAAGGCTATAAGATAAATGCGGGCAAAGTGCTTCAGGAACTCAGGCAGATAATCGGGTGTGTTTATGTGCCTCTGTATATGTGTATACATATACACACAGTATTTTATTATAGTGTGCATCATTATAGGCATGTGTGCATTGCAATAATATATGTATAAAATACACATATATGTTTTTGTGTGTGAGCATGTGGAAGTACGTGGGACTATGTGGGTGGGTGTGTGAGTGTAAGGCCTTGCTGCTTGGCACAATGGTGCATACCTATAATCCCAGCAACTCAGGAGGCTTAGGCAGGAGGATCTCAAGTTCAAGGCCAGCCTCAGGAATTTAGCAAGACGCTGTCTCAAAATAAAATACACAAAATGGGCTAGAGATGTAGCTCAGTGGTAGAGCCCCTGGGTTCCATCCCCGGTACTATATGTATATAATTAAAAGCAAGACCTTACTAAGATGACAGCTAATGCTCCTCAGGCACTTAAATACTATGTAGCAAGCACGCTGTTTATATGTGTTTAATCTTCCCAACAACCTGTGATGAAGAAAAGAATATGGTTACCCTCATGTTTGAAAACAAGGACATCAAAGTTAGAGAGAGATGTTAGATTGCCCAAGATCACACCGTCAGAAAGTGGCAGAGCTGGAATTTCTACCCAAGCAGCCTCACCTCAGAGCCTGCCCTTCTAGCTACGGCGTTATACTGTCTCTGTCTGATTGTCCCCCAAAGCTCTGAAAATGGGCCACGTAGACAAGAATCCCAATATGGAAAGAGTCTTTAGGCAATTGTCATTGTAGTTGAGACTTTCTGGTTGCAGGAAGAGAAACCCACTAAAGCAATTCAAAGATGAGGATTTACTGTGCAGGGTCTCCCAGGAAGGAGCAGGCTGGGCCCCACAGGAAGTAGAACTGGTCACTGAGTATGTGGCTTGGAGGTAGAATGCCCCTGGCTTCAATCCCCAGTACCAAAACAATAATAATGATAATAATAATAACAATAACAGCATATTATTATTTAATAGGTTAACTTAAATATTAAGTTAACATTTAATATGGCTAACTCCTAGACCTAGTATCTTAAAATAAATGAGTATAAAGTGGGTGATTCTGACCCCAAACTCTGGAAAGTATCCTTTATCCCTTGTGTTGAAGAGAGATAGAACAAAGCAGCTCACAGGAATTTGCTAAAAGATGACAAACTAGAATATGAACATTTTTTACTCAAAATATAGACTTGGTGTAACTGTTTTAGGCAAGATTTTATAAACATATATGAGATTAGCCATATAGCATCATATTTAACTCTGGATTTAGACTATCTGAATTTGAATCCTGTCTATACCACAGGTTGTAATGATCTTGGGTAAATTATTATACTCTCTGAATTAAAATTTCTTATTATATATAAAATACTTTAAAAATAGGTTGCACGCCAAGTGTTGTGGTGCACACTTGTAGTGCCAGCTACTTGGGAGGCTGAGGTGGGAGGATGGGTTGAGCCCAGGAGTTTGAGACCAAACCTGAGCACCATAGCGAGACTTTGTCTCAAAACTAAAAGAACAGAAAAAATAAAAATGGCCAGGCTTGGTGGCACACGCTTGTAATCCCAGTACTTGGGAGGCTGAGACAGAAGGATCGCAGGTTCACGGCCAGCCTCAGCCACTTAGCGAGGCCCTCCACAACTTAGTGAGACCCTGTTTCCAAATAAAGAATAAAAAATAGGGCTGGGGGTGTAGCTCAGAGGTAGAATGCCCCTGGGTTCAATCCCCAGTACTGCAAAGAAAAAAAATGTATTGCAAACACACCGCATCCCTAAGGGGAAGGCTAACTCTAAAACTACACATAAAAAGCTACTCTCAAGTTTTTCTATTAGGTACTTCTCTGTTAAATGGGGGGACCAACTAGTATGCATGAGAACCCAAGCCAGAGTTTTAAAATAATGATTAAGCCAAGCGTGGTGGTGCATGCCGGTGATTCCAGTACTTGGGAGACTGAGACAGGAGGATCACAGGTTCGAGGACAGTCTCAGCAAGAAGTGGGACTCTCAGCAACCTAACGAGACCCTATTTCCAAATAAAAATAAAATAGGGCTGGGGGTGTAGCTCAGAGATAGAATGTCCCTGGGTTCAATTCCCAGCACCACAAAAAAATAAATAAATAAAATAAAATAATGATTAGAAAAAAAATTAACATTAAGAAAAATATGATTTACATGAATAAATACTTTTTCTGGTACTGGGTACTGAATTCAGAGGCATTCTACCTCCAAGCTAGCCCTTTCTATTTTTCTGTTTTGAAACAGGGTCTCGCTAGGCTGCTGAGGCTGGTCTCGACCCTGCGATCCTCCTGTCAAAGCCTCCCAAGTACTGGAATTACAAGCCTGCACCAACACACCGGCTGTGATTTACATACTATTTTATGAGCAGGAAGACAATATTTCCGTTTCCTCCATTTTTCCAGGACAGTAGTAGATTTTTTTTTTTTTTTGGCGGTACGGATGATTGAACCCAGTAGCATTCTACTTCCAGCTACACCCCCAGCCCTATTTTTTTATTCTTTATTTGGAAACAGGGTCTCACTAAGTTGCGGAGGGCCTCACTAAGTAGCTGAGGCTGGCCGTGAACCCAGATCCTCCGGTCTCAGCCTCCCAAGTACTGGGATTACAAGCATGCGCCACCACGCCCGGCTCTAGCAGTAGAATATTTGAGAGTGGCTCCTCGGAGGGACCTGCCCACGATTCACAGAGACCTACATTCCTTGTACTCCCTCACCTCATTAGGGCTTAGGGGAACAATAAGGACTGGCACTTATTCCCCTCATATTGCTTATAGTCTGGTGGGGAAGATAGATGTTGAGCAAGTAATTAGAGTCATGACAAATGTTGTAAAAGAAAAATGCAGGCGGAGGGGCCGTGGGAATGTATAATGGGTTAATTAGCTTAGCCTGGGAAATCAAGAGAAATCACCTGAGGGAGTAATGTGTACGTTGAGTCTTGGTGAATGAGAGACAGTTAACTAGGTGAAGACGGCAGTGGGGCTAGGGATTAAACGTGGAGAAGAGAGGCGCAGGCACTGGCTATGTAATGACAGGAGATGAAAACCATCCCAGAAACTGAACATCAGGCCAGTGTGCCTGAAACCTGAGAGAGAGGGGAGCAGTCAAACAATATGAGAAAAAAAAAGTAAACGTGCATCAGATTATGCTAGGCCTCATAAAACACGTTGCAGATTTTGTAGTATATCTTAAGGAAAATAGAAAGCCATGGAAGGACCTTAAAAGATGACCTAGGAGCTGGGTGTGATGGTGCACATGTGTAATCCCAGTACTTGGGAGGCTAAGACAGGAGGATTTCAGGTTCTAAGACAGCCTCAGCAACTAGTAAGACCCTGTCTCAAAACAAAACAAAAAAAATAAAATAAAAATCAGTGTGGGGGGTAGCCCAGAGGTAGAATGCCCCTGGCTTCAATCCCCAGTACCACCAAAAAAAAAAAAAAAAAAAAAAAGACTTCGGGCTGGGTGCAGTGGTGCACACCTGTAATCCCATCTACTTGGGAGGCTGAGGCTAGAGGTTCATAAAATGGAGAACAGCCTGGGCAATTTAGCAAGACCCTGTCTCAAAATGAAAAAATAATAATTTTAAAAGAGCTGGGGATATAGGTCAGTAGCAAGTTCCCCTGGGTTCAATCCCCAGTACTGAAAAAAAGAAAAAATGAAAGTCCTTGGATCCACAAGGGCAAATAGATTAAGAAGGCATAAGACATGATGCATAGTAACCAAGTAGAAGGCTGTTTTAGTAACACAAAAATGAGATTAAAAGCTGGAAACCGTGGCACACATCTATAATCCCATTATTTGGGAGGCTGAGACAGGAGGATCACAGTTTCAACGCCAGCCTCAGCAACCTAGCAAGACCCTTGGCAGCACACTAAGACCTTGTTTCAAAATAAAAGGAGGGCTGGGAGTGTATCTCAGAGGTAGAATGCCCCTGGGTTCGGTCCCCAATACCAAAACAAAAATAACAACAAAATGAGATTACTGTGAATTGGTTTGGGATAGTCATAATGAGGTTGTAGAATGGTTGATGGAATTCAGAGATATTACAGAGTAAAGTCAATAGGACATGGATTTAAAAGAATTTTTTTAATTGAACAAATTAATACAGAGAATGAAGAATATGAGCTGACCAGAGAGACACAGTGGGCTTTCGAGACTCCATTGAGAACGCCTTTGAGAACAATGGCTGTGTTCTTTTCCCCAGGACTCTGCAGCTGGGCGAACCTAGGAACTATCAAGTTTAGGCAGCGTTGTTAATTTTTTCAGACAAGTGTGAAAAATGAACAACTAAGTGGATTCACTGATCAGCAAGTGTGTGACTTTAATGGTGGTACCATGGGATTCAAACCATGTAAGGAAGACAATGAGGCAGGAAGAGACAAGACGTAAAACACAGTCTGGAAGTAGCTGAGAGAGCGAGCTAGGAGGCCGGGAGGTTGGTTGATTCAGAGAAATGGGGTCTACATTGATGATTTTCTAAATGAGTGTAGGAATGAGATAGACAGGAAGATAAGGTCACTGGCCAAGAAGAGATAAGGGAGCGAGAGGCTACGGCCGAGGAGGATGACAGTGCGTATCCGGAAGTCGATCAAGCAGATGACAGGGTTTAGGGTAAAGAGGGAGACTGTGAACCAGATGACAGAGTCTCTATTGAGTGATGAGGCAGAGGACACGCGGGGGAGGGGAAAGGAGAACCTAAGAGCCTTCTTTATCAACCGTTAAAAATTAGAAATCATAAAGTTACATACATACACACTGCAAGTTATAAAACAGTTAAAATGGATGACCAAAAGTCAGATGTGGTTATGCATGCCTCTAACACTGGTACATGGGAGGCTGAGACAGGAGGATCGAAGGTTTGAGGATAGCCTCAACAACATAGTGAGACTCTCAGCAACATAGTAAGACCCTGGTTCAAAATGAAAAATATAAAAAGGGCTGGGGGTGTGGCTTAGAGGTAGAATGCCCCTGCGTTTGATCCCCAGTACCACACACACAAAAAGAAATTGACATTCACTGAATACTATGTGCCATTGTAGATTGGAGTGGCTATCTCCGTTTTATCTGACCTTTTATCCCCCCCATTTTTCTTTGGGTCTGGGGAATCTGTCAAAGACAACCCGATCCCCCAGGCTTTGTAAAACCAGGTGACCTAATCCAGAACAATGAGCATCTTTCTCCTGGGAATGTCAATCTTCTGAGAGCTGAGAGTAGTTGACAATGAGTTCAATCACCCGTAGAGACGGTTGTGCCCAGAAGCCAGGCAGGCCTTCCTGCCGTGTGAGGTGCAGAGTCCCCTGGCTCTGGAACATAGCTTTTCATCTCTTCCTGGATTCTGTGAGGTCCCATGGTCATTCTAATAAGCATGCTTTTCTCTCAAGTTTGGTGGGATCGGTTTCTACTGCTTATAACCCAAGAACTCTGATGCCAGCAGGCAGCGTGTGCTAGGTTAACCCATTTCATCTCGTGCTCACAACAGCCTTGAAAGGAAGGTATCGTTACCCCCACTTCATGCACAAGGACGGGGAGGCTTGCTGAAGCGGAACTAAAGCAACGTGCTCACAGACACACAGCTGGTAAGCAGCAGAGGACGACAAGACGCCAGGTATCTGTCTGTCCTGGATGTCAAAGGCAATGCTCCTTCCACATCACGAGTGGACAGGAGTGAAAGAGTTCTCCTCCATTGTCACATAAGCTAAATATTCTGCTTTAAATAAGCTTTACTAGGTATCGCGGATACAACAAATTAAAGTTCCATATATTATTTTAGTATATCCATGTGCGTTTGTTCTCCTACTTCAAATATCTCATGATCACATAAAATCCAGATCTTTTATGTTTATTCTTCGGAGGGGGCTACTGGGAATTGAACCAAGGAGCATTCTGCCTCTGAGCTACACCCGAGCCCTATTTTATTTTGAAACAGGGTCTTGCTAAGTTGCTAGAGGTCTTGGTAAGTTGCTGAGGCTGGCCTTGAACTTGTGATCCTTCTGTCTCAGCCTCCCAAGTACTGGGATTACAGGTGTGTGCCACCATGCCCAGCCTTAGATCTTTTATTCTCGAGTCTTTTTTGTGTTCCAATTTTTTTATTCCATAATAGTAACAACAATGTAATTTCATGCTGCCTCTTAATGGTTATAAGTCTAAGAGCCATGGTATTAAACAAAGCGAAAACACAAAACACCAGTAAAGATGTATTGTTTATGTAACGAACTGTACTAGATAGTGTATGAAAAGTAAAGTGTAAGAAATTTTTCCTAAGACATTTACCATTTAATTGGAAAGGCACATCATAAAGATATGGAAAATAAAATAGTAGATGGAAATGATATAAAAATGTAAATGCAGTATGTGATTTACTGTGAAATGAAGCTTTAAAAGCGGCGATTAGAAAGGCCTATGAAGAACCTAGAAGAAAAGTGCTCAGATCCAGGGAAATAGGAAACGAGGGACAATATGCTTGTCTCTGTCAAAAAAAAAAGTACGATGTCTACACAACAACCTTAAATAATAAAGGTTTCTGTGATGCATGGATGACACACTGTATATCTTCATCCCTGGGGAGAATTTCTAGAAGTTGTTTTTGCGGATTTATAGACACAGCTTCAGAGTGGTCACTGTAGCAACCATGTCCTTTCCCTGCTCCTTCCGGCTGAACCAGTGACAAGCGCCATCACTAACTCTGAGTTTATTAAGAGGTGTCATCGTCTCATGTTACAAACCTCTCTGGAGGGTTTGGTGCTGTTCTCTCGGGTTGATTATTTGAGATTTATGTCCCGAAATGCCAAATGGCATTTTTAATCTATCATTAAAAGCAGATTATCAGAACCAGAAATGACAAGATTTAACACACAGTTGTTCATGCTTGAGACTCACAGCAGAGACTGCAATGCATTTTACCACATTCAAAGTAAACATGATGTATTAATGGGTGGTTTTTTCTCTCTCACCCAATAATTATGGGTTCCTTCTTACTAAAAACAAATTATTTTTATTTCCCCTTAAGAAGACTATGATTAATTGTACACAATTATACGTGTCTTTAATTGAATAGATTTACTTCTTTCCTCTGGATTAGTAAGATATTATATATTATTAACCAGCTTGGGAAAACCCAAAGAAGGAAATCTTTCTCTTCGGGACTAAAACTGGGTTGGTGCTGGCTACTATGGAACTATTCCAGAGGGTCAACAAGTTTCATTTCTTTATTAAAATGACCTAGGGCAAACTGACTAGAGGGGTCATAGTCTTACAGCTCTAGTTCTAGTTCATTGGAAATACTTTAATATCACTCAAATCTCACCTAAGAGGACACTGGTCTTGGAAATTTTCCTAGAACAGCAAAAAGGAAAGCCAAGAGAGGTTATTACCATGCTGTGGGCTGAGTCTTTGTAAAGACAGATCTCAAGCCAGGTGTGGTGGCGCACACTTGTAATCCCAGTACTTGGGAGGCTGAGACAGGATCTGGGTTTGTGGCCAGCCTCAGCTACTTAGTGAGGCCCTCTGCAACTCAGTGAGACCCTGTTTCAAAATAAAGAATAAAAAATAGGGCTGGGGTGTAGCTCAGAGGTAAAATGCCCCTGGATTCAATCCCTAGTACCACAAAATAAAATAAAATAAAATATCCCTAAGGTAGGGCTTCTCAACCTCAGCACTATTAACACTTTAGGCTGGATAATTCTTTGCTGTTGGGGCCTGTATTGTGCTTTGTAGGATGTTTACCACCATCCACCCACCAGATGCCAGTAGTGAACACACTCCCAGTTGTTACAACCTGTGATGCCTGCAGACATCAGTAGATGCTCCCGGAGGACAAATTTGCCTCTGGTTGAGAACCTCTGCACTAAAACGTAGCACTCCTTCCTGGCCCCAAATCTAGAAGACATTGTATTTGGTTCTGCTAGTTTCTCCCCAATATCTACAATCCTGTTGTAATAATAGAAGCTCTAACTATGTGGCTTTCTAGAATAAAGACCATACTTTCCAGACTCCCTTGCAGCTAAGTGAAGCAATGCTGCTAAGGCTAGGTTGATAAGATTTAAGCAGAACTTACATGGGTAACTTCCTGGTCATGTCCATAAAAGTAAAGGAGTATTTTCTCCTATTATACTTTCTTCCTTCTTGCTGGTATGCTAGGTATGCATGAGATGGTGAGGCTTGTATTAGTCCATTTCATGTTATGGTAACAAAATTCTTGAGGCTAAAAACCTTGCAAAGAAAAGAGGCTAATTTAGTAGAAAGCTTCGGAGGTTTAAGAGCATGGTACTGGCTTCTGTTCAACTCTGGTAAAGGCCTCGTTGCTGACAGCATCACGATAGCAGGAGGGTGTGGGAAGGGGAGAGATCACATAACTGCATGGTGAGACAGGAAGCCTGAGTGGAGAGGACCAGTCCTGCAAACCTCTCTCAAGAACCAACCAGGGTCCCATGACAACCTTCTAAGGGTAGTGCTTCCAGTAACCTCCCAGCAGGAGGTAATGCTTAAAGGTTTCGGATCACTCACATTGCCACACTGGAGACCAAGCTGCCAACACAGGAATCTTTGAAGGATGTACTCAAATTGTATCCAAACCATAAGAAAGCTAAACCATCCACACCGGACACAGGGATTGGAGACGTGTGGTGAGCATGGCAAGACCACAGTATAAAAGGGAACTGGATGTTTGATATGGTAGAGGTGCCATTCCAGCTCTGAGCCCTGGAGCGTTATATTGGGGGTTAGCAATAAGTTCATGCCGGGCCCAACCAGCGTACCAAGACCGTTCTCCCTACAGTGTTCTAGCTAGGAGGAGATATGGATTAGTCTGTTTTCTGTTGTTATAACAAAATACCTGAGGCTGAATACTTTATAAAGAAAAGGTTTTTAACTCACCATTCTGGAGATTTAAAAGAATGGCACCACCATCTACCCGGCTCCAGTGAGGCCTCCTGGCCACGTCGTGACATGGCGGATGGCTTCATGGTGGGACTGAGTGCAAGAGAGATCACATGGCAAGACAGGAAGCCAGAGCAATGCAGGGGGCAGGGCAGTCCTTTTCATAACAACCTGCTCTTATAGGAACTAACTAGAGTCCCATAAGAACTATATTAATCCCTTCCAGGGCACACACACGCACACACACACACACACACACACACACACACACCATGACCTAATCACTTCCACAAGGCGCCACCTCCTAAGACTATACTACCTCAACATTGCCAACCTGGGGACCAAGCCTCTAACACATGGAACTTTGGGGGACACATTCAAACTATATCCAAGCTGGGCATGGTGGCACATATCTGTAAATCCAAGTACTTGGGAGGCTGAGACAGGAGGATCGCAGGTTTAAGGCCAGCCTCAGCAATTTAGTGAGATTCACAGCAACCTAACAAGTCCCTGTTTCAAAATAAAAAATAAAAAGGGCTGGGGGTGTAGCTGGGAGGTAGAATGCCCGTGTTCACACACACACACACACACACACACACACACACACACACACACACACACACACCACTATATCCGATCATAGCAAGATCCAAGACAGTGTTCCTGGCAATGGGACAACAACTGAAGACTCTGTGTTCCTGGGAAACATTTTCCTTCCTAATACAAACATCGCCTTTTCTCCTTCTCTTTCCTTCCTGAAGCTGCGGCAGCTCTCATCCTTGAGCTTCTGCGCCTATCGATGTCTCGATTCCTTGTTCTATGAGGAAAACAGCCTCCCATGCTTCGATGACTGTAGCCCGGTTTTCTGTCATTTGCAGCTAATGATAAATGACTACAGGCTGATAGAGCCTGGGGAAATTTATTACAAAAACTGTCGCCAGCTCTCCTAAAAATAATGCTCTGAGGCTCATATACAAGCCAAGTATCTCTTTTCACACCTTTTCTCAGTCTGTATGTGGCCTTTTTGTGACTTCTAACAATGTTTTGATGTTCATGTGCCTGCCTAAAAAAGTTTGGAATTGCAGAAAAACTAGATCTCTCCTATGCTGTTGGTAAAGGTATAAGACATGCAGCTGCCCTGGAAAATTGTCTGGCATTTTCTTATAAAATTAAGCAGGCATTTTCTATACGACCCAGCAATTGTTTGCTCTTAGGCATGTATGTCAGGGAAATGAAAACATTCTTTCATACACAAAAAGAAACTACAGATAAATGTTCATAGCACTTTTGTAATAGCCAAAGTCTGAGAACCAGCCAAATGTCTTTCAAAGAATGAATGATTAAACAAACCCCAGCATGTCCATACAATGGAGTACACTACTCAGCAATATAAAACAACGGAAATAAGGAGAGAATGAACTGCTGATGCATATAACAACCTGGATGAGTCTCAAGATCTCAAGAACATCATGATGACTGAAAAAAAAAAGTCAATCTCAAAAGGTTACATACTAGGCCGGTGTGGTGGCACACGCTTGTAATCCCCGTACTTGGGAGGCTGAAGCAAGAGGATCACAGGTTCAAGGCCAGTCTCAGAAACTTACTGAGGCTCTCAGCAACTTAGCAAGACCCTGTTTCCAAACAAAAAATAAAATAGGGCTGGGGGTGTAGCTCAGAGGTAGAATGCCCCTGGGTTCACTCCTCAGCACCAAAAAAAAAAAAAAAAGAATGAAAGATTATGTACTCTTTTAGTCCATTTTCTGCTGCTACAACAGAGTACCACAGACTCAGTAATTTATAAAGAAAAGAAATGTATTTCTCACAGTTTGGGAGGCTGGAAAGTCCAATATCGAGGTGCCAGTGTCTGGGCAGGCCTTATTGCTATGTCCTGACATGGCAGAGGGGATCACATGACACACAAGGGAAGGCTACTAGTGGGGGTTTCTCTTCCTCTTCTTATAAATACCCTAATCCTACCCTGATGGCCCCACCCTCATGACCCCCTCTAACCCTAATTACCTCCCAGTGGCCCCACCTCTAAATACCAATGGCATATGAATTGGGGAGTAAGTTTCCAATGTATGAACTTTTGGAGGACACATTTAAACCATAGCATATACTGTATAATTCCATTTATATAACATCCTGGAAATGACAAAAGTGTGGAGCTAGAGAACAGATTAATGGTTGCCAGGGGTGAGGGACAGGGGAGGGAAGGAGGTTGTGGCCATAAAGGAGTAGGTCAGTTCTGTATCTTAATTGTGGTGGCGGTTACATAAACCCATACTTGGGATCAAATTGCATAGAACTACAAACACATATATATATAAATAAATATATGTAAAAACTGGTAAAAACTGAATAAAATCTCTATGGTCTAGTTAACAATGTTATCCCGTAACACTGGTTTTAATATTGTACTACAATTACATAAGATGTCACCTTTGGGGGAAGATGGGGGAAGAGTCCAGACAATTCCATGTATTCGTTTTGAAACTTCCTGTGACTCTACAATTATCCCCAAATAAAGGGGATTTTTAAAGTCAGTCTTAATAATAATAATAATAAAGTGATAACTGACTATCTAGTGTATCTTTTCTGAATGGAATCTACACCCATTTTTCTGAAAATTTCTCATAAAGTTTTAAGCTTGCTAGATGTTTGGCCTCATTAAAGTTAATGTGACATAACTACAGAAAGAGAGAAAGAAAAAAAGGTTGCGTTAGAGAGGGACAAAAGAGGGAAGAGTGTAGAGATGAATGATCATAAAACAACAAAAATATATTCACAAAATTGAACTTAAGGATAACTCAAGCATAATCAATGGTCGAGAAATAAGAAACATGCAGATACAATTAGATAACATTGCTTTGAGAAACTCTTGATCTAATTACTCTTTATAGACCAAAGAAAGACTCTCTATCATCTTCATTTGATTTTTTTATTGTTGTTGTTTGGTGTTTCTTTTTTCCTACTTCTCTTGGAAGAAAAAAGATGAAATTTAAAAATTTGGACTATTAATCAAGCTATAGAGACACTGTATGCACTTTCCCCAGGAAAACAAATTTTTCTTCTTTTTGCAGTACTGGGAATTGAACTGAGGGGCATTCTACCACCGAGCTACACCCCCAGCCCTATTTTTTATTCTTTATTTTGAAACAGGGTCTCACTAAGTTGTGGAGGGTCTCACTTAAGTAGCTGAGACTGACTGCAAACCTGCGATCCTCCTGTCTCAGACTCCCAAGTACTGGGATTACAAGCGTGTGCCACCACACCCGGCTCCAGAAAAACAAATTGTACATATTCACAACAAGTAGAGCAGGAAATGCATGCAAAATTCTTATACAAACTCTCTTTGAGGAGAATGAGAGAAAAGCTGTCCACAGAGTCCCCGTGGCTGCCTCAACTCGGGTAGGGAGCTGCGTGTGGTTGAGCGTACCTGTTACCCTTGATCGCTATCACAATCCTCATTTCCCGCCATCGGGGGTAATAAGCGGTCAGAAAGCTTTACTTTTTCAAAGCAGGCGCCTGGCTAGTCATAGACATAGTGGTAAATTAGAAGTCATAGACACAGTGGTAGATTAGGAGCACAATCCCAATATCAATTAAAGGGGAGTCCAGATTGCCAAAACTTTTGAAAAAAATTACTATAGTCTAAGCAGGTGTATTATATGAATGTTGTATAGGGTTTTCTTAGGAAGAACCCAAAGACCCAGCAGGAAAACTGGTTTCAGTCCCCTGGTGTCCTGAAGCTTCAGATCCAGTGATTACTAAAAGAACTGAGGTAAGCCCAGCAGGGAAGGGGGCTGCCCCTGAGTTTGGCAAAGCCCTACTACAGTCATGAACTCTTACATTGCTTTCAGTTCAGTCTCTAATTGTTTACAATGTGTACACATGGAAAATATTCTGGAGGCACTGCCTGGATTGTACAAATTGAAAAAAAATCACATATATTTTCTCTCTGAACATGGTCTACCAACATCAGACGCACATTAAAGTTGCAACAAATGTTGACTGCTGAATAAACACCCAAATAAGTAAAATTTAACGTACACTTCTCATGTCCACTCTCATTTTTAAGATTATGTTATTTCATTGGGATTACAGTATCACTGAATTCAAATATCAATGATAATTTTCAGAGAATTTAAGAAATAACATATATTTGGGAGGCTGAGACAGGAGGATCGCAGTTTTGAGGATAGCCTCAGTAATGTAGAGAGACAAAACAAAAACATAAAAAGGGCTGGGGGTGTAGCTCAGGAGTAGAATGCCCCTGGGTTCAAATCAGTCAATCAATCAAATAAATATAAAATGCTAGAAGATACATTACAGTGATTTGAAATTATTTGCTAAAATTAAACCTTTTGTGAATAGGGGAGGGCTACTTATGGAATTTGTTGTTTGTCTTTTGGCATTGCATTTGTTAAAAAAAAGAAAGAAAAAACTGCATTTTTTAAAAGGCAAGAAGCTGAATTATAGCATCAATTTAAGGGCCCAAGGTATTCAACTGTGAGGAGAAACTAGAGCAGGGAAGACTGTAATTGTGACCATATTTCATATTGTACAAACTGGTCAATTCCTTTATCTTTAACAGTGGCTGCAGAAAATGTCAAAGCTCAATTTTTTTTTCCTCCTCTGACTCTTTTTTTTCTGTGACTCACATCCTATAGTAACTCCTGGTGACTTGAAAGCCTTTCTAGGACATCAATTCCCAGGACTCAATTTTCTCTATCAGATCGTTGCAAATAAATCTCATTTTATATCTCCGCTCCTAGCAGCAGTGAAAATGCTTTACCGTGTCTCCGCTCCCTATGGCTGTGTTTAACTCTACACCTGAGGACTTGATCATCCCTCCAAGAGACACTGAAGATGGGAATGGGATTTCCCATCCCCCACCCCTTAGCGCCCACTAACAAGTAAGCATTAAGGTAGTAAATCACCGTCATAATTGTCTGGATGTATCCAGTCAACTAGCTTAATGAGATGGGAAGTAGTTGGCTGAGGAATAGGAATGACATTTTAACAAGACAACTCACATCAAACTGTAATTCATCCTTCGCAGCACATTTAATTTTTCTGGAAAATTATCAGAAGCAAAAATCTCCATTTTGAAGACGCCAAGCCTTGCTTACCCTCTTTAACACTTCATTAAGTCAACAGAAGCACACAAAACATTCTTAAAATATTTGAAGATACATGCTAGCACAATGCTGTCTGTCTAGCTCATTTCTGGTGGTTCTGTAGCATTTGAGTTTTAAAATATTCTTTTTGAAATGACAGAAGTTCAATATAGTACTGCTTTTTCTCATTCTGCAAATTCAGGACTTACATTTCTACCTCCTCCTGACAGGGAATTGTCTGGACCTAAGCTTTCTGCTGATTCCCTCCACACCTTCTCAAGTCTTCCCAAACATTCCCGAACCATATCAAGCCATACCAGCATCCTGAGTCTACCAGGGGCTGTGTTCAGATTCAGACACAAAGTGAAAGGCTTTGTCTATGCAAAACCAAAGGGATTGTCCACGCAGGGCTTTGTGCAGGCATCTCTAGGGATGGGGCAATCACATCACCCTGGAGGGGAAACATGAAAAGAAGCATGCAGTGTAAGGTACAGTGAAAGCCGGGAGTGGTGGTGCACGCCTGTAATCCCAGTACTTGGGATGGTTAAAACTGGAGGATCACAGGTTCGAGGCCAGTCCCAGCAACTTAGTGAGACCCTGTTTCAAAATAAAAAATAAAATAGGGCAGGGGTATAGCTTGGAGGTAGAACACCCCTGGGTTCAATCTCCGATAGCAAAAATAAAAGGTACAGTAAAGTGTAGCAGCTTTGTATTGCCATACCTTTGACCTTGATGTGGATTTGGACTTAACCCATTATGTGTCATCATCCTATACAGAGGATACCTATGAAAAGCTAAAATTTAGAAATTTTATAGATGTCCCACAAAATTTTATAAGTTTTTATAGGTATCTTATATATAAGATGATGGGACATAATGGGTAATAGAAAGCAAAGTTGAAGTCACAAATGGTACTTTTCTAGCCCACTCATTTTTTTTTTTTTTTGGTTGTACTGGGGATTGAACCCAGGGGAAATTCTACCTATTTAATTTTTTTGTTTTGAAACAGGGCCTCAGCTGGGCATAGTGGCACATGCCTGCAAACTGAGTACTTGGGAGGCTGAGACAGGAGGATTGCAGGTTCGAAGACAACCTCCGCAAGTAGTGAGACTGTCATCAATCTAGCAATATTTTCAAAATAAATATAAAATAGGGCTGGGGGTGTAGCTCAGAGGTAGAATGCCCCTGGGTTCAATCCCCAGTACCACAATGGAAGGAAGGAAGGAAGGAAGGAAGGAAGGAAGGAAGGAAGGGTCTCACTACGTTGCTGAGAGTCTCGCTAAGTTGCTGAGGCTGGTCTTGAACCTACGATTCTCCTGTCTCAGCCTTCAAATTACTGGGATTACAGGTGTGATTACAGGTGCGTGCCACCATGCCCGGCTCCCTCAGTTTCTTGATTGAAATCTTTTTTTTTGCATGCTCGGTTTCAACTAGAACCATTTAGAGCCAAAGCCTGGCATCCCAGCCGTGCTTGTCTGTTTCTTTGTTCTTCCTCCCCTCTTTCCTTCATTTCCTTCATCTTAATCTTGTCTCTCTCTTCTTTCCCTCTTCCTCCTTTCCTTCCTTCCCCTTTCAGGCATCTCAGCTCCACAGAGACCCTTTCCTCTTGCTCACCGAATGGCCTGCAGCACCTTGATTTAAATGTATGTCCTAAAACCGGTACATCACGTGAATATTTGAGCCAGAATGTTGTCGCTACGTCAAAGACCTGATTCTGCTGTGCTGTTGAAGAGAGTTGAAGGATGGAGCGCTCTGTCCCTTGCTCTAGAGCATTCGGCCTCTCAGCAGCCTTTGCTTGAAGCGAGAGGCGGCCGCTGTGACAGGAGCAGTCATCTGCAAGTGTCTGAGGAGGCAGTATTCTGCTCAGCACACCTGCTCCCTATTTTGGTTTGTTTGTTCCTGATTTTGACTTTAAAAAAATCCAAACAACACAGAAGTAGATAGACTAAACAGTGACCTGTCAGGCTTGCTCTCGTTGATTTACTTTTCAGGACTAACTACACCTACTGTTTTTATCCCCAAATTACAGCTGTAAAGCAGAGGCACAGATGAGCTAAATACCTCCCCAATGGCACACAGCGGGCCTGCATCAGAGCCAGGAACTGAAACCTAGGCAGGCTGCCCCAGAGCTCCTCCCTACAGCCAGCGCTCCACACTGCCTCTATAGGGGCGCGTGGATACAGGACTTAGATTGGAGGAGTTTTAAAACATAAATCGGCCAGGCGTGGTGGTGCACGCCTGTAATCCCAGTACTTGGGAGGCTGAGACATGAAGATCGCCGGTTCGAGGACAGCCTCAGCAAGTACTGAGACTCTCATCAACCTAGCAAGAACCTGTTTCCAAATAAGAAATAAAATTGGGCTGGGGATGTAGCTCGAAGGTAGAATGCCTCTGGGTTCAATCCCTCGTACCACACACACAAAATAAACAAACAAATAAATAAATAGGATAACACTGTAATACTCTTCTAATTTTCTGTGTGTGTGTGTGTGTGTTTTACTGGGGATTGAGCCCAGGGTCACTCTACCTCTGAGCTATACCCCCAGCCCTATTTTATTTTTATTTTGAAACAGGGTCTCACTAAATTGTGGAAGGCCTCGCTAAGTTGCTGACGCTGGCCTCAAACCTGCGACCCTCCTGTCTCACCCTCCCAAATACTAGAATTACAAGTGTGCGCCACCATGCCCGACTCTCTTCCAAATTTTAAACATTATTTCTAAGGGATAATGGGGAGTGACGGTTTAATGGGTATGGGTTCGTTTTTTAAATAATGAAAACATCTTGGAACTAGACAAAGGTGATGGTTGTTAACTATGAACTTTCTAGATGCCACTTTTAAACAATCATTAATTTTTTACACGATTTTTACCTTAATTTAAAAAAATCAATTCTCAGTATCTTGAAGATCTTATATAGTCATCAATTTAATTATTCCCCTACTTATGGACACACATTGTTTCCAAGTCTTTGCTGTTACAAATAAAGTTTAAAAAAGAAAAACACACCTCCTTGTACTTGAATTTTGTTTTGTTTTGTTGCGGTGCTGGGGATGGAACTCAGAGCCTCATGCACGCTAGGCAAGTGCTCTACCACAGAGCCGCGTCCCCAGCCCTGTGTCTCCATTTTGTGTTCACGCATGATTGTTTCTATAGGACAGATTCCTTGAAAGTGAAATTATTGAATGGGAGGGCATGCGGTTTTATGTTTCAATGGATACTGCCCTATTTCCCTCCACAAAGGATGTGCCAATGTAGACACTTAGAGTCACAAATGGAAATATTTTTATATTGTAAAGTACTTCTCTTCCACTGTGTGTTGATCTCTGCAGCTACATACTAAAGTACAACACACACTCTCAAAGCCCAACTCTGCTTTTTTGTCACAGTGATTCCTGTGCCCTTCCTCTTGCAGGTGTGTGTGTGTGTGTGTGTGTGTGTGTGTGTGTGTGTGTGTATGTGTTACTGGGGATTGAGCACAGGGGCAGTTTACCTCTGAGCTACACCCCCAGTCCTATTTAATTTTTTTTTATTTTGAAACAGGGTCTCACTAAGTTGCTGAGGGTCTCACTAAGTTGCTGTGGCTGGCCTCAAACTTGAGATCCTCCTGTCTCAGCTTCCCAAGTACTGGCATTACAGGCATGTGCCACTATGCCCGGCCTCTCGCAGTTTTAGAGGCATCTCTGCTTCTAGATCCTGCATCAAACATTCTGTTCTTTCTTTCTCCTCCTCCCCCACACCCCCTCTCTCCTCTCTTCTTTTCTTTCCAGCCTTGGGATGGAGCCAGGGCCACTCAACCACTGAGCTACATCCCCACCCTTTTTCATTTTTTATTTTGAGACAGGGTCTCACTAAATTGTCCAGGCTCACCTTTTTTTTTTTTGCGGTACCGGGAATTGAACCCAGGGGCGTTCTACCTCCGCGCTATACCCCCGGCCCTATTTTTTTATACTTTATTTTGAAACCGGGTCTCACGAAGTTGCTGAGGGCCTCACTAAGGAGAGAGAGAGAGAGAGAGAGAGAGAGAGACAGGGAGAGAGAGAGAGAGAGAGAGCGAGCTGAGGCTGGCCGCGAACCCGGATCCTCCGGTCTCCGCCTCCCAAAGTACTGGGATTACAAGCGTGCACCACCACCATGCCCGGCTCCAGGCTCACCTTGAACTTGCCATCCTCCTAACTCAGCCTCCCTGGGATTAAAGGCGCTTGTCTCTGGGCCCAGCCTTACATCCACACATTCTATTTTTGTCCCACTCCTAGGGGACCACCTAAAAAAAAAAATCTATTCCTACCAAACATTTTCTCCGTCTTAGTCTATCCCAAAGATTTAGGGAACCATACAAAGGAGTCACCTCGTGCAGCACTTCACGGCCCTCTGGGGCCACCTTGGACGTCCTTCTTCCCCTTCCAGGTCTCATCCCCTGTGAGGCAAGGTCACCCCACCCTGGCCTCTGAGGCTGGACCTTGGCTTTGACAAAGTGAGGAGGCTCCGTCCCTCCTGGTGGGGCTCAGAGAAGCAATTTCCCCAAAGATGTTTCTCTTCCTAGGAAAAATTTTCACAGCAGCTGCTAAAAACACACCATATTTCAAATCTCATTCCAAAATGTGTAAAATCTTTTGCTCCAAAGAAAGAATGTGCTGTGGAGTCCTTGGGGGAAAAGTATTGGCTCTCCCACCCGAAGGTGCCTTTCCCACACCCTGCGCCTCCCACACCGCGGAGGAGTTATCTGTTTCTCTGGCTCCCTCCACTCACCTCCTTAATTAACTGTCAGCCTGTCCTTCCTCAGTTTCACAACACCCGCTGCGGCATAAATATGTCCAATCTTTCTCAGCAGGTAAGATGAGCAAATCGCTCTTCATGGCCCCTTGGCCTCTCTGCTCTCCCCACACTCCGCCCAGGCACAGGCCCGGGCCTAATAACCCCACCATCAGAAGCTCACATTTCACTTTTCTCAGGTATCTGGAAGATTCTGCCCTGGCCAGCTTCTCCCACTGTTCATGTCGTCCTAGGGATTCAGACAGAAGAAAAAAAAAATCATCCCCAAGCCATCTCTCAGTTCAGGAAATACGGCATCTTAGCCTTTGCCTTTTCTCAGTAGGGAAAGGGATCCTTTTCTTTGACAGAAAACACCCCGGGAAGTGTATCTGTGGGGGAATCTTGCAAAAGTAATGTGTTCCAAGAATCCAATTATTCAGGCTCTCCAGGACTCGAAATCCCTAACCTTCAAGGGTTTGGATTTACCCCGGGGCAAGCATCAGAACAGGAAAAGCTGGGAGGAGGGAAGGTTTCCCAAGGGACAGGAGACACCTGTTATAGTTGAACCCCTGCGAGCACAAAGGCGGTCCTCTCATTTTCTGAAAGCTAATTGTTCCAGGGCCCAGAGGGACCCGCCACATAATCTATTTCTGTAGAGACTTCATTCTCTTTAGGAATACTTTCTCTCTCTCTCTCTCTCCCTCCCTTTCTTTCCTTTTCCTTTTTTTGGGTGTGTGTGTGTGTGTGTGTAAACTTAACCCATATAATTGCATCTAATTCTTTTTTTTTTTTTTTGCAGTACCAAGGATTGAACCCAGAGGCGTTCTATCTCCAAGCTACACCCCTAGCCCTATTTTTTTTTTTTTTTTTTTT